>JABWTJ010000723.1:392962-406461 GCA_016801875.1 Solanum sitiens
ATATACTCAATGTAATGAACCTAATTTCCCAAATGAGTGTGGTATTGAGGCTTGAGTCCTCATGGATGAACTTGGTAGTACTTATTGATGATTATAGTACTTGTTGCTACATGTTGAGTATTGTAGTTGATTTATGATATGAACTGATATATACTGTTTTCTATTTTGAGTTGGCCGATGATACCTACTCAGTACTTGTGTTTTGTACTGACCCCCTACTTGTTGTTTCTTTCTTTGTTATTTGGGGAATGCAGCAAACGTACCGTCGTCTTCAACTCAGCAGCAATTCTAGCCAGTCTTCACTACACCGGATTTCAGGGTGAGCTAATGCTTCTAGCTTGGACTGGATCTTCTCTTTAATGTCTTGATGCCTTGAACTTCCGGCATGGACTAGCCTTTTATTTATTTTAGCTTCTTAGATACTTTTAGATTTGTAACTTGAGGATAGATGTTCTTGTGATGATGACTTCCAAATTTTGGGGATAATGAGTTTTAAGTCTTCCGCTTTGTATTTTGTTCAATATGTTGGGGTTTTAGATTGGTTGGTTCGCTCACATAGTAGGATAAGTGTGGGTGCCACTCGCGGCTCGATTTTGGGTCGTGACAGTTTATCACGTCTGCCCAAAAAAGACTTTGACAACTTTTCTTTAGAGGGGTCGGTTGCTTTATTCCTTACATGCAGAAGTTTTAGTTTATCTGTAATAAACTATTCTTGGTGCAGTGACAAAAGCAAAACTTTGATTCTTTATGTGTGTCAATTTTGCTCTTATTCTGTAGAATTTAGAATGCCATCAAAAATCATGGTTTTGCAGATTCTATGTGATGATGTTCTATGTTACGAAGAAATAAGAGCAGATATTGACAAGAATAGTTCATCCCAGATATGCCAAAACTTTTGCCTGCAGGGAACGAGAAGCAACCGAGCTCTGTTATGGAAATGTTGCCAAAGTCTTTTTGGGTCGAGGCAATAAATACATTGATTTACTTGAAAAAATAGACTACAAACAAGTGTCATGCATAGAATGACACCGGTTAAAGCTTATACACCTTACCATCACTACCTTAAACTACAAAACCTTCAGGTTGAGCCCAATAAATCTCCTCTTCTAGAAAACCATTCCGGAAGGAAGATTCATAATTTAAATGAAGGTTTTGCCACTTAATCTATGCTGCTAATACGATCAAAATTCTGCTGGTGTTCATCCTTGCAACAGGTGCAGAACTATCAAAATAATCAACTCCAGGCTTTTGAGAACAAACTTAAACAACCAAAATCTCTTTGCTCTTGTTGATTGAACCATCTGCATGAAACTTCACTATGTAAACCTATTTAACTCCAATAACTTTCTTAGTTTCAGGTTTATCAATGAGTTTCCACAGCACTTTATTGTCAATCATGGTTATCAATGCTCGCTTCTACTCTTCAATCCCGCTGGCATCTTGAAAGTTTGAAGGTTCCACAATAATAAGATTACATTTTCTATAATTCTAGTACCTATAACATAAAAATCTTCATCATTCTTTGCTTCCAAGTCTTAATTCGAATCTTCTAAAGCAGGTTAAATATCCATTCTTTGGACTTTAGAGATATTCAAATCACAATTGGACTCTTCATCCACCTTCACATCTCTACGTATAAAAACTTTCTAAGATTCTATATTGTAAATGATACAGCCCTTAGACATAGAGCTATACCCAACCAAAAATTATTTCTACTTTATAATCAAGCTTACTCCACTTGATAGTTTGTACATGAATAATACACAATGAACCAAACACCTTAGATGTCTTATTCATGGTTATATTGAATTCCAACCCTTGTGTGTTACCTCTTTTCCATGTACATCCGTGTGTTTACCGCCTCTGCCCAAAAATAACTTTGGTAACTATTTTTATAGAGCTCTATGGCTTCTTGTTCCTTATAGGAAAAAGTTTATCATATTTGGGATGAAGTATTTTGGGTGCATTAACCAAAGAAACCAATTTACTTATATCTGTTTCAATACCTACCATTGATTCTTCATTTGTGTGAATTTTTGCTCTTACTTCTATGGAATTTAGAACATCATCACACAAAATCATGTTTTGCGGATATTGTGTGACGATGTTCAAAATTTTGAAGAAACAAGAGCAGAAATTGACATGCGTGAAGAAATAATGGTAGGTATCGAGTTATATATATGTACTGGTGTTGCTTTTGTCATTACACCAAGAATAGTTCATACCAGATATGCAAAAAAATCTGCCCATAAGAAACAATAAGCTACGGATCTCTATAAAGAAAAAGTTGTCAAACTCTTTTTGACTAAAGGTAGTAAACACATTGATTTACTTGCGAAATAGACTACCAAAAAGGACAATATAGATGGAATGACACTAATTGAAGCTTATACATCTCATTGACACTTTGTTGAACAACAAAACCTTCGGGTTGAGCTACTTAAATGTACTCTTTTAGAAAACTATCCAAGAAGGAAGATTTGATATCTAAATGCCAAATTTTCCACTTAATTTGTGTTGCCAATGCAATCAAAATTTTAATGGTGTCCATCCTTGCAAAAAGTGCAAAAGTATCTAAATTTTCAACTCCATGATGTCAAGAATAACCGTTATCAACCAACTTATATTTGTTCTTGTTGATAGATCCATCTTTGCATTCAACATCACTCAGTAAACCTATATAACTCCAATTACTTTCTTTGTTTCAAGTTTTTCAATGAGTTTCCATGTCTTGTCTTCTCAATCATGGCTATTTCCTCCTTTATTTCTCTCATCCATTCTTCATTCCCAATGGCCTCTTGAAAGCTTGATGGTATCGGGAAAACAAGATTACATCTTCCATAAATTTCTGGAAAAGGTTTAGTACCTCTAACAAAAACAATCTTTATCATTTTCTACTTCCAAGTCTTCATTTGAATCTTCGAACACAGGTTCTGTTAGTTTTGTTGAATGCCTCTCAAAGTGACAGTCTTTCCATTATAGAGAATAAATATTACAATACTCTATAGATCTTTCATTCCTATACATAAAGATTAGCTTTTGTATCTCTACAAATCTGTCATTCAATCCCTCTAAATCTGCTTTCCTATCCCTCTAAATCAGCTATTCTATCACAATATTTATTCCTTTGATTCTACAATAAATCTATATGATCATGCTAATTTATATCACTGTACAACTACATTAATATAGACAATAGTTTAGATGTCCATCATGATAACATGTTCAACATCCATCCTTCTGACTTGAGAGATATTCGAATTCCAATAAGTTACTGATCTCTATAAAGAAAAAGTTCCCAAATAAATTTTGAGCAGAGGCGGCAACACATCGATTTACATGCAAAATAGATTACTAACAAGGGTCGTGGATGGAATGAAAACACTAGAAACTTATACAATGTACCTTCAGTTCCTTGAACTAGAACACTTTGGGTTGAGCTACATAAATCTCCTTTTCTAGATAACAATTTTAGAAGGAACATTTGACATCTAAATGTCAGATTTTGATTTCTCCTTCATTTATGCTGCCAATGCAATCAAAATTTTGATAGTGTCCAACCTTGCAACAGGTGCAAAAGTTGTATCTGAATAATCAACTCCAGGTAGTTGAGAATAACCTTTAACAACCAACTCGCTTTGTTCTTATTTATATATCCATCTTCATTCAACTTCACAATATAAACCCATATAACTCCAATAACTGATTTAGTTTCTGGTTTGTTGACATGTTTTGATGCCTCGTTCTTCTCAATCAATGCGGTTTCTTGCATTCTTCAATCCCACTAACATCCTCTAATTTTGAATATTCCAGGATAGCATGATTACATCTTTCCATAAATTTATACCAAAGGTCTAGTACCTCTAACAGAAAAATCTTCATCATTCTCTACTTCCAAGTATTCATTTGAACCTTTTGAAACTGGTTCAACATCCATCCTTCAGAATTGAGAGTTATTCAAATTACAATAACAATATTCATACATTCACATCGCTACTTATGAAATTTTTTCCAAATTCGATATTGTAAATTCTATATCCCTTTGATATAGAGTTAGAACCAAAAAAAATTCCCTTTTCCAATTTTTTGTCAAGCTTGCTCTGTTTGACAGTTGGTACATGGGTATAACACAATTAACCATACACCATAAGATGTCGTGTGCAATTCAAAGCTTCAACTGGTGTTATTCGATCCAGTGAAATGACAATTCTGATTGTGTCCTTTAATAACCAGCTTTCCTATGTGATTGTTAATAGATCCATCCGTAATCAACTACACTCTAAAAACTTTAACTCCAATAACATGATTAGTTTCAGGTTTTTCAATGAGTTTCCAGGTGTCATGCAGTATTGTCAATTCTATAACCCTTACATATAGAGCTCTAACAAACAAAAATAGCATTATAGCACAATGAACCAAATACTTTTAGATGCCTTATTGATAGTTTTATGCAATTCTAAGCTTCATTTGGTGTCCATCCATCCATGGATCTTGTTGGTAATCTATTCTTCAAGTGAATCGATGTGTATACCGCCTCTGTCCAAATAAGATTTTTGCCACTTTTTCTTGAGATAAGAGTAAAAATTGACTCGTGTGAGAAATCAATGTTAGGTATTGAGTTAGAAATAATTTTATATGCGACTTTTGTCAATGCACGAAGAATAGTTCAATCCTAGATATGCTAAAACTTCTCCTGTAAGGAACAAGAAGCAACTGAGCTCTCTAAAGAGAAAGTTTCCAAAGTATTGTTGGGAAAAGACGGTAAACACATCGATTTACTTGCAAAATTGACAAACAATAAAGGTCGTGGATGGAATGACACTAGTTGAAGCTTATACACCTTGCCTTCACTTTTTTGAACTACAAAACCTTCGGGTTATGCTGCATATATGTAACATTTAGATCTGTAAACGTCAATTAGAAGTTGAAAAGTTGTAGAAATTTGTTGGAGCACTAAGTCTACAAGCCATTGTACGGACCTTAGAAGATTCTGGCCATATGAGCGAGTTGTTGGTACTTTCCTGGAGTTCAAGAAAATGTTAAGTCTTAGATGGGAGTCTATGAGCAAGCAGTATGCCTCATGGATGGGTATATGTGTCATGGATGAGGCTCTTTGAACAAATATATATTAGACTTGCTTAAATTTTGCCATTTTAAGTTCTACTGACGGCTTGTACGGGTCATTCAAGGAACTATAGATTGTAGAATTCTATCCATTGTTGATCTTTAGAAAGTTAGTATCAATAATTTGATTACGACTTGCTAGTATGGACAATCAAAGGATATATGGACCATACTTGACCATCGTGGTTTGTAGGCCTTAGGATCCTGGCCTTTGGCAAAGGTTTACTGTATAAGAAGGGGTACAACTCGTGGTTTGCAGTGCGTGTCATGGTTATTGGTTCGTAGTTGAACTCAAGCACTCGGTCTCCATTTGTGGGAACCGCGAGTGGACAGTGAGTCTGTAGATGGGAGTGCGGACCGTAGAAGCCTCTTTATGGACGGTCCTGCCAATTTTAGGTGTGGTTAAATCAGTCTTTGCCGAACCGTTTTAAGCTCTATCCCAATGGTTTTGCACATAATCAGGGTTCTTTTTAGTTTAATTCAGCCCTAACACTCTCACAATCACTCCCAAGACTTAGGGCAAGGATCCAAGACTCGAATGTTAGGGGTTTCAAGCATCTTCTTAAAGTTTCTACAAGATTTTTTTCTTCTAGGTATGTAGGGCTATTCATACTGTTAGATTAAGTCGTTCCTCACCCCCTAAAACTAAATTCAGTCAGTATAAAGATAAATCTAGGGTTCTACCCAAAGTTCCATGAATTCTGAATTTGCCTTGTTTATCTTATTCTGAGTTTTGATTTCTTAACTATTAAGACTATAATACTTTATCCATATTGATTCTTAAGTTCTTAATGACTATGTTATCACATGAACCCTTTTTGATGAAACTTGTGAAAAGCCTTCATGCAATTATTTCCATACAGTGATTTCAAAATTTAATGTACGTCCAAGTATATTTTAAGCGACATTTGAGAAGATCATATATGGTTCCAAATGTGTTATTTTTGCATTGAGAAAAGTATTCCTATTTTAAGAATAGTTTTTCAGAAGAATTTTCATTCTAAAGATTACTAAACTTTTAAAGATGTCCTTTTTTGTACTAACTCAATGTAATGAGTATTATTATATGAGCATTAATACATATATTTTTGTAATAGTATTGAATACCGATTTGGATAGAGTTAAATACAACTTAAACCCAATAACATGCGCCACTAGTGTAGATGGGATCATATTGTAATTCGGGTGACTCCTCCCCAGCCTCAAGAAGGCCTTTAGAGGGATCCAAAATTAAAGTTGCCTCCTATATCCCACAATTTATTGTGTGGTTCTGGAAACATTGTTAAGACGTTGTATCATCACAAACTCTTCGTGATGGTTGTCAGTTAGAGAAACTCCCCAAGAAAGTAAAATATTTCACTCAAGTATTTTGCTATCATTACATACTTATTTGTAAAGTTTTTAGTGATTTCGTTTCATGTTTCATTCTTTACTTCAGATGAATTATGTTAGTCGGTCATTCAGTTCACTTAATTTACTTTGATACACTATATCTTTTGCTCCACCAAGATGTATACACACTTTCTCAATTTATGATACATTGATTTTAGGGTTTGTCGTTTTGAATCATTGTATTTTCGAATTTTCTAATTCGACTATATGCATCATGCATATATCACTATATCAACTTATATTATTTTATGAGAAACATTTGTATCATCACCAAAAAATTCAATCAACCATCACCATATATTGTGATCTCTAAAAATAAATGTTATGTGTACAATCTAAGCTAAAACTTAAATATTCTGTTTACCAGAAAAATCACTCAACCATTGCCATAAATTCAGATCTAAAACCAGAAACATTATGTATAGAATCTAGCTACAACATAAATATTCACTAGATTCCTTCATACAACACATAAATATTTTTTTAGATAAAAAAACTTTCAATTGGATGAAGTCCATGCAAATACAAACATTCAGCTACACTCATTTTCAAAATATGGATAGAGAGAATTAGATACCATGAAAAAAAACAAAGGGGTATAGAAACATTGAAAAAAACAAGGGAGCTTTGGGCATTGAGTTTCATCTTCTTCACTCGCCGCAGTTGTGATATTTGAAAACAACGTAGCTGCCGTTTTTGATTTCTAAATACATTAGTGCAAGTATATCTTTGAATTCATGAATACATGTTGGTTGTTCATTAAGAGTGCTGGAGAATTTCATTTATTCATATTTAAACTTGAATTTTTCTTTGCCTGTATGTTTATTTCAATCAGCCTCTTCTACTTTATAGACTTATACATGTTAATAATTTAGGTGTTAGCTATATTTGCTTTTCATTTTACTGAATTAAATTAGGTTGGTTTAGTATCATGCACTTTAGAAAGAAGTAATAGATCACGCAACAAAAAAGGCAAGGGGAGCATCCAGTCAAATCATTTTCTCATTTTTCTGAAATTTATCGACAGTTTGAAATGTCTCATACGATAAAATATTATGTGACTGAACTGTTTTTCTTTCTCATCTTAATTTTTTTTACCATATCGAAAAGGTCTTAAAATTAAGTAGATATTGATACCTGATTGCTAGATATGTAGATCTGTAAAGAGTGATACTTTGTTGAGTTCAATGGCGAACCAGCAATAAGAGAGAAGAGAACGTACGAAAACATTTGATCAGAGTTCCCTTTTGATGGATCCAGATCTAGATGGTGGCCTTATTACCATTTATGGGTTTCAATGCATCGAATTTGTATTTAAGAAAATAAAAGCAAACATTACCTGACGGTAAATCATCTTGATTAGATGCTAACGATAAAGTTATTTCGTCCTCTAATCTATCATGAAAGGCAGCTCGCTTTTTCCCTCAGAGAGATAAGCAGTATACTTCATCATCATGGGGTTAAGATCATAATCATCAAGATGAAAGAGGAACATTGGCGTAGCTAGATGAGTTATAACTTCATAAAGTTCATCGGCGGGGAAGAAGGAACCAGTGAGAAACTTTAGGAGTGAATAGTAAAAAGTTAGACAAAATATAAATTTTTAGGTCAAGTTTCATAGAGAAGCATCATAAAAATATTTAGTGTCACAAAGATGGGCTTGGTAAATGATGTAGGCCCAACCCAACTCGTTATTGGGATAGGGTTGAGGTAAGATTTTTCAACTTATGTTTGATGACTTTTAATGAGTCACATAAAGTCAAAATATTTTTGTGCAATGTTTTTGGTATTAATATGATTTTAAGTTACACAAATGAAAAAAACGTAAAACACACTATTATTGATCCTAATTTCACATTGATGAAACAATTTTTCAACTAACAATTTTTGTCAGAGATTTGTTTCAAATATGTATCTGACGGAAAAAATTCATGTATTATTGAGATACACATGTTAGGAGTATACATATTTTGGGTAGTTAGTAAAAGGAACATAATTTAATGAAAAATAATAAAGAGTAATCCATGACTGTAACGACTTTCGAGGATATGGAGTATGCATAAGCTAAAGTTAATATATCAAAAAAATTCAAATTCTCTCCTAAATTTTCTTCGTCACTCAGATTTTATTTTGTTTCTTCTATTTAATACATATTCCATTTTAAATAGAGTGTATTGTTCCATTTTTCAAAATCACTATATCTGAGATTTACAATGACATATCATTGTGTGGTTGAGACATTCTGAAACTTAATTTTTTAAAATTATATACGATGGATATAAAATTGATGAAATTCATCTCAAGAATTACATTACATATAATGATTTGACTTATTTTAGTTCAAAACAATATGAAAGAGAGAATTTAGATTAATATTTCCTGGAAATTCAACTCCGTTGGAGATTCAAAATGAGATAGAAATGAAACTATTTATGGAGTTGAAGAATGGAGATCTAATTATTGATTGTATCCACTGTGTATAATATATAGCCTATGTATCTCATCTATCTCATTTGTCACACACACGATCACTCATGTGTACACAAATTCTATGAAACTCTAATCTTATCAAACTAGTCTCCATTAATCCTTAAGTATCTAAAACATGATCAAGTTCTCTGTCTATGTTTCTACAAACAACGTGACGAAATTGTGGGTTTGATTTCATGCTTACATCTTCTCTCTTTCCTGATTTCCTTCTCCCTATTGTTATTATACTAAGAAACTAGACAAATATCAACAATTTACACCATGCTGAGAGTTAAGATAATGATTTTACAAACAGAAGGTGGTAGAACTCCTCTCTTTTGTGAGTTTTTAGAGTTCTAGTCTTTAATTCTTGGAGGCTCTATTGTAACAAATATAATAACCAATTCTTCTTCTATTTTAATTCTTCCAAAAATTCTATACATGATGCCTTAAAACCAACATCAAAGTAATCCACAATTGTGTCAACATTTAAGACATTATTTTGAGGTCATGTAAAGTTTATTGCTTATGTTGACTCTTTAAAATAAAGTTATCATAATTCAAGATTATGGCTGAGATATTGGAGAAGCTAATGATTTAGTCACATTTAGGCACAAGTATGAGGCTCTTTTCAACCGCTTGAGATGCTTATTTAGTATCCAAGAGCATTCATGGATATAGAGTAATTGAGGTTTACTTTGTAAATTACCCTTATATTGGAATGGATGTTAGGAAATCCATCAATCATGGATAGAATTGCAATATTTAATTTGAACATCAACAATTCGCTAGAGGTACGGATAAAGAGGAAAGGACTGAAAATTCTCAAAGTGGTGGCAATTTTGAAGACTTGGATAATGATTTGTCAGAAGAACATTATATTTTATGAAGGAGTGAAAATGGAGCACCTGGATATGAAGTTAGCAATCAAGTCTGAAAGTAGATGGAATGTATAGAAAAAGATTCTGATTGTTTTGACTATAATGCTTTAAAGAGCTTAAAAAGTAATCCTAATTCAGATAGTAAGATCAAGCCATAGAGCATAGATAAAGCCACAAACCGTGGTCAGTGTTCATGGATCAGCCCCCAATTTTCAACCCTAGAACACCATTGACGGGTGACCAACACGGACCGTCAGTCGATCTTCAGTCCATCGATCCTTTACGTCGGTGACCCCAACAATAGTTAAGTCAGGGGTCTTTTGATCTTTTCCTTATGCATTATAAAACTATGTCGTTTAACCTCAAACTACGTAGATTTGGTCAGTTTTAGCCTAGTAACTTAACTAGAATCTACCCTAAGAAAGTCATTCACCAAAAACATAGAAAAATTAGAACACAGAAGAAGAAGGAGTCAACCAAGCCCTTGTCAAGGAATGCAACGATTCTTCATCAGTTGCAGCCCCGAAATCGAAAGATTTCTCCGCAGAATTCTTTACAAGGCATGTGGTATTTCACTAGTTTATTCCTTTCACCCATTAGGTCCCTATATTTCATCAATATCATGATTCCCTTAATATTATCTAGACCTAGGATTTCTTCAATGTTAGAAGTTGTTGGATTTTAGTTGTTAAAATGCTCCAAGTCAGATTAGTGTATCTTTTGGTGTAGATTATTTTATAAATTCACAACCCTAGCGATGTAGTTCTTAAAGTTCATGAATTACACATGATAAGTAAAATATTTCACATATATACATGCATGCCTCTATTTCGAATATCAATTATCAGTATATTAATGTTGCATTCTAGTTTTCATGCCATTGTTTTGAGCTATCAAATATTACAACATTTCACTCATAAAATGTTTATCACTTAATCAATTGGGAGAATCTTAATACCGAGTGGACTAGGTTCAGTCACCCTCAAGTACTAGAACAACCTGCCCTGTAGGTTGTAAGTCCCCTATGTGGGTATCATTTTAGTGATCACGCCAGCCTGCTACTATACCTATGGCAGGGTATATTGGGTCCTCTCGATGGGTCGTATACATCGGACTCCACACTTAGCTTATGTGGTTTTATGTCATTCATTAGTTGCTCCCTTACAATTAAGTTAGATTTTATTGCATTGACCATGTTATCAGTATAGTTTAGTACTCAGTCTCAGCATGTTATAGACTTGGTCATTGCATTCAGTTTAGCCATGTTCAGCATCTTTAGTATTCTCTTCATGTTCAGATAATATCATTACTTTATTTCATTTTCTATTATATTATTGTTCTCCTTTATTCTATCATGCATGCTCAGTACCTTTCAAGTATTGATGCATACTCTGTGCTACATCTTCTCGTGAGAAAGTGTCACGACCCAAAATCGAGCCGCGAGTGGCACCCACACTTATCCTACTATGTGAGCGAACCAACCAATCTAAAACCCCAACATATTGAACATAATACAAAGCGGAAGACTTAAAACTCATTAACGAAAACAATTAAATAACTTCTAAAATTTATAACCCATTATCCCCAAAATCTGGAAGTCATCATCACAAGAACATCTATCCTCAAGTTACTAATCTAAAAGTATCTAAGAAGCTAAAATAAATAAAAGGCTAGTCCATGCCGGAAGTTCAAGGCATCAAGACATTGAAGAGAAGATCCAGTCCAAGCTAGAAGTATTAGCTCACCCTGAAATCCGGTGTAGTGAAGACTGGCTAGAATTGCTGTTGAGTTGAAGACGACGGTACGTTTGCTGCATTCCCCAAATAACAAAGAAAGAAACAACAAGTAGGGGGTCAGTACAAAACACAAGTACTGAGTAGGTATCATCGGCCAACTCAAAATAGAAAACAGTATATATCAGTTCATATCATAAATCAACTACAATACTCAACATGTAGCAACAAGTACTATAATCATCAATAAGTACTACCAAGTTCATCCATGAGGATCAAGCCTCAATACCACCACTCATTTTGGGAATTAGGTTCATTACATTGAGTATATTTTAAACATCTTCAAGATTCAGTATCTTCTTCCTCGTGTGTTGGTACGTGGGACTTGCTGTTGGTACGGTGACCCTCACGACAATCTCCATCCCCTACTACTTGTGTATCGGTAACGATGACACTCCGATCCCCCCCTAATTCTACGTGTCGGCAACGTGACACTTCCGATCCCACTATTCTACGTGTCGGTTCGAGAACAAACCCGGATCCCTAATACTAAGGTGGTCAGAACAATGACCTACTCCGATCCCCCCCTATTCTACGTGTCAAGTTTCGGACAACCCATATCCCCTATATACGATTGTCGTGACGTGACACTAATCCGATCCCCTAATTCTACGTGTCTGTTTCTGACACCCCGATCCCCTAATACTATGTGTCGGAACGTGACACTCCGATCCCCTAATTCTACGTGTCGGTTCGTGACACCCGATCCCCTAATACTATGTGTCGGAACGTGACACTCCGATCCCCTAATTCTACGTGTCGGTTCGTGACACCCGATCCCCTAATACTATGTGTCGGAACGTGACACTCCGATCCCCTAATTCTACGTGTCGGTTCGTGACACCCGATCCCCTAATACTATGTGTCGGAACGTGACACTCCGATCCACTAACATCATTCTATCAATTCATCAAGCCTTCTTTTATACCAAGGCATCATCAATAACAAGGTGAATTAGGGTTCTTCAAGATTTTGGATTCAAAAAGCTTCATTATGCGTATTTTAGCACAATCCACATAATCACATTCATGCAAGCATACAATAAAGCTATGAAGGGTTTACAATACTACCAATACATATCATTCACTATTAAGAGTTTACTACTAATAGTATCAAACCATAACCTACCTTCACCAAGGATTCTTGATCAAGCAAGCAATCTCTCAAAGCTTTTTGTTTCCTCTTTGGTTGTCTCTCTCTATAGATCGTTCCTCTCTCTTCTCCTTGTTCTCTCCATTTTTTTCTTCTTCAAAAACCCTCTCTCTTTTCCCTAATTAGCAAATAATTAGGTATAAAAGATGAGGAAATAACCCAATAAGTAACTCAAGGTCATCTCCTTTACACCCCCAAGAATTTGAGTTATTAACATTGACCCACGAAATTTATAATTATAGCAAGAATAGTCCAAAACTCCCCTTTAAAACTTACCCAGAAATTCGACCCAGACTGGGATTACGCAACCTGTGACGGCCCATCGTGCCTACGACGGTCCGTCCTGCAGGTTCGTCACAACCTTCAGAGACTCAATTTCCTTGATGAGTCTGAGACGGTCCATCGTGCCTACGACGGTCCGTCCTGCACTTCCGTCACGACGGACAGAGAATTGCTCTCAGTACCCAATTCTCAAGAGTTGAAGTGTTTGGAAACGGAACCTCACAACGGTCCGTCATGTCTGTGACGGTCCGTCCTGCAGGTCCGTCACAGAGTTCAGAGAATTGCTCTCAGTACCCAATTCTCAAGAGTTGAAGTGTTTTGAAACGGAACCTCACAACGGTCCGTCATGTCTGTGATGGTCCGTCCTGCAGGTCCGTCACAGAGTTCAGAGAGTCGATTTCAGCAC
>JABWTJ010000723.1:412622-475830 GCA_016801875.1 Solanum sitiens
AAAATACAAAGCGGAAGACTTAAAACTCATTAACGAAATCAATTAAATAACTTCTAAAATTTATAACTCATTATCCCCAAAATCTGGAAGTCATCATCACAAGAACATCTATCCTCAAGTTACTAATCTAAAAGTATCTAAGAAGCTAAAATAAATAAAAGGCTAGTCCATGCCGGAAGTTCAAGGCATCAAGACTTGAAGAGAAGATCCAGTCCAAGCTAGAAGCATTAGCTCACCCTGAAATCCGGTGTAGTGAAGACTGGCTAGAATTGCTGTTGAGTTGAAGACGACGGTACGTTTGCTGCATTCCCCAAATAACAAAGAAAGAAACAACAAGTAGGGGGTCAGTACAAAACACAAGTACTGAGTAGGTATCATCGGCCAACTCAAAATAGAAAACAGTATATATCAGTTCATATCATAAATCAACTACAATACTCAACATGTAGCAACAAGTACTATAATCATCAATAAGTACTACCAAGTTCATCCATGAGGACTCAAGCCTCAATACCACACTCATTTGGGAATTAGGTTCATTACATTGAGTATATTAACATCTCTCAAGATTCCTTATCTTTCTTCCTCTTGTGTCGGTACGTGACACTCCGATCCCCTAATTCTACGTGTCGGTTCGTGACACCCGATCCCCTAATACTATGTGTCGGTACGTGACACTCCGATCCCCTAATTCTACGTGTCGGTTCGTAACACCCGATCCCCTAATTCTACGTGTCGGTTCGTGACACCCGATCCCCTAATTCTACGTGTCAGTTCGTGACACGGTACGTGACACTCCGATCCCTTAATACTATGTGTCGGAATGTGACACTCCGATCCACTAACATCATTCTATCAATTCATCAAGCCTTCTTTTATACCAAGGCATCAATCAATAACAAGGTGAATTAGGGTTTCTTCAAGATTTTGGATTCAAAAAGCTTCATTATGCTTATTTTATCACAATCACATAATCACATTCATGCAAGCATACAATTAAGCATATAGAAGGGTTTACAATACTACCAATACATATCATTCGCTATTAAGAGTTTACTACGAATAGTATCAAAACCATAACCTACCTTCACCAAGGATTCTTGATCAAGCAAGCAATCTCTCAAAGCTTTTTGTTTCCTCTTCGTTTGTCTCCCTCTATCGATCGTTCCTCTCTCTTCTCCTTGTTCTCTCTATTTTTCTTCTTCAAAAACCCTCTCTCTTTTCCCTAATTAGCATAAATTAGGTATAAAAGATGAGGAAATAACCCAATAAGTAACTCAAGGTCATCTCCTTTACAACCCCCAAGAATTTGAGTTATTAACATTGACCCACGAAATTTATAATTATAGCAAGAATAGTCCAAAACGCCCCTTTAAAACTTACCCAGAAATCCGACCCAGACTGGGATTACGCAACCTGTGACGGCCCGTCGTGCCTGCGACGGTCCGTCCTGCAGGTTCGTCACAACCTTCAGAGACTCAATTTCCTTGATGAGTCTGAGACGGTCCGTCGTGCCTACGACGGTCCGTCCTGCACTTCCGTCACGACGGATAGAGAATTGCTCTCAGTACCCAATTCTCAAGAGTTGAAGTGTTTTGAAATGGAACCTCACAACGGTCCGTCATGTCTGTGACGGTCCGTCCTGCAGGTCCGTCACAGAGTTCAGAGAGTCGATTTCAGCACTCAAATATAAGAATTCCAAGTGTTTGGAATGAGACACCCTCGACGGTCCGTCGTGCCCATGACGGTCCGTCGTTGGATACGTCGTCTCAGACAGTTTTCCAGAAATAAAATCTGCTGCTCAAAACGACTAAGCAGGTCGTTACAGAAAGTGACATCCTGAAAACAACCTTAAGAACTCGGTATAGTCATTAAGAATTTGTAGTTATGTCTATTGGACTAACCAATGCTCCTGCAGTTTTCATGGACATGATGAACAAAGTGTTAAAGCAGTACTGGACTTGTTTAGTATCGTCCTTATTGATGATATCCTCATTTACTCTAGGAATGATGAAGAACATGCGGATCATTTGAGAGTTGTTCTGCATACTCTCAAGGATCGCTTATTATTCGCTAAGTTTAAAAAATGTGAGTTTTGGTTGCAGTCAGTTGCTTTCCTTGGTCACATTGTGTCTTGAAAAGGGATCTGTGTGGATTCTCAAAAGAAAACTGCAGTGAAAAAATGGCCCAGAACTACCTCTACTACAGATATCGAAAGTGTCTTGGGGATGTGTTCACCCTTAAAAGATTTTAATCTTCGCCATCACAGATGGCTTGAGTTCTTTATATATTATGGTATGAGTGTGAATTACTATCCTGTAAGGCCAAATGTTGTAGAAGACTATGAATTGGTACTGGGGCACATGTAGAGGAAGAAAGAAAAGAACTAGCAAAGCATGTTCACATGCTTTCTCTGTAGGAGTTCATCTTATGAGCATATCAGATAGTGGTGTAACAGTTCAGAATGGGTTAAAATCTTCATTGGTAGTGGAGGTTAAAGAAAAGAAACACAGTGATACGATGTATCTTCAACTAAATGGTGCATTCCATCAGCACATAGTTGAGGTTTTCTCTTTAGAAAGAGATGGGGTTGTCACGACCGAGGGTTACCCCCTAGACATAACATGGCGTAGTTGACCCCGAAGGGGTTGCATACAAGCCCTTAGTATAATCATACACATAATGTCATAAGAAATAATGCGGAAAATTAAAACTTTTCAAACAAAAGTCATACTTCAAATATCATCAATAAAGAGTTGTGAATTACTAGACTTGTCTAATTGAAACCATCTAAACTTAAGAGTACGATCTTAGGGACTCAAGCCTTTTACATCGATGAAAGTCATAAGAAAATAAAGTACGTCTAAAACTAGAACTGAAATAACAATCTGGTCCTCGAAGTGGAGGACTCACCAAAATATAGGGAATAGTCGACCAGAGCTTTACTTTGAAGAAGAAAGTAATGATTCAACGTTCGAAACCTACACTCATAGTATGTATAAAAGAATGGGTTAGCACAAATATGTACTAAGTATGGAAACATACAATAAAACATTTAAACATGCTAAATAGGACATTTTTAGTTGAAGTATGCATTTATCAAGTTTGGGAAGCCAGTAAGCATTTGCAAACATAAAAGAAAAGCTATAGTCACAATACACCCATAAAATAATAATATCAATACATTAACACCCTCTAAGAACACTTGTGCAGTGTATGGTTAGCACACTATAATACCAACCTTACTAACCATTCCTTGAAGCCACATGTACGTACCTATGCGTGTAACTATCTTTGCAGGTGATTTTTCAGTAGTGGATTGAGCGTATTGATTGTGTTGGATACGATAGATTTTGATGTGATATTACCCATGGATTGGTTCTATCTTTATAATGCAGTCTTGGATTGCTTTCAAATAATATCACTTTGTGCATGTATGGCATCCCTCCAATTGTGTGGACGGTTGCCGATAGCCATATGTCGAGGGGTGTAATATAATTTTTCATAGTACGGGGGTTGAAAGGAAGAATTGTATATCTTATCATGCTTATGTTTGGGATACCACTAGCAAAACTCCTTCTAATAGGCAGTTCTCATTTTTAGAAAGTTCTTTTATGATTGTGAACCACACAATACGAGACGAGCAGTTGTATGCAAAATTCACGAAGTGTAAATATTTTCTTGAGTGTGTGGCATTCTTAGAGAGCACGTTGATAAAAGATATAATTTGTGGTTAAAAAAATATAAAGTCAATACGTGATTTGTCCTAGCCTACTTCTCCTACAGAGGTTTAGGGTTTTATTGGTTTAGAAGGATGCTAGAAAAAATATTGTGAATGTATTTTCTTCGAGTGTAGTACCTTTGACTATATTGACTCATAACAATGTCTATTTTCAGTGGTCTAATGAGTGTCATGAGGTGAGCGTTCTAAAGTTCGCGACCTTGATTACTTTACCTTTGATTTGAACACTTCTTGTTGAACTTTATGGATTTATAGTCTACTATGATTTCTGTGTTAGAATGGGTTGTGTGTTAATGAAACATGTAAGAGTTGTTATACATTTTTGTAGAAAGTTGAAGATTCATGAGAGGAATTATCCCACTTGTAACTTGGAGTTAGTAGCGTTAGTCTTCGCGTTGATTATACGGAGGCACTACTTGTATGCTGTTCTCTGTGAGGTATTCAACAATCAGCTTACTCTTTAGTTCATTTTTAGTAAGAATGACCTTAATGTGAGACATCGTAGGTTTTTGTAGTTCCTAAATGACTATGATGTGACAATACATTATCACCTGAGCAAGACCAATATTGTAGCAGATCCCTTTAACCAGAAAGCAGTATGGGGAGTTTAGATTTCTTACACGTGGAAGAGAGACTTTTTCCTTAGGACATCCTATCCCTAGACAATCAGATGATTCATCTTTATATTTCTCATCCGACAAAATGATCGCGTATGTGGAGGTTATGTCTTCTTTGATGGACCAAATTCGGGAAAAATAGTTTTAGGATATGAGGTTGAGATTGATTCGAGATAGATTTCTTAGAAGGGAGGTTAAGAAGTCGGCCTTGGATCCATAGGGTGTTTTGAGGATCGGTGGTCATATCTATATTTCTATAGTTGGAGATTTGGTTTGGTTTATTTTGTCAGAGTCACGTTGTTTTAGATATACTATTTTCATCCTGGTACGATGAAAATGTAATATGATCTAATGCACCACTATTGGTGGTGTGAGATTAAGAGGGACATGCGACATTTGCGGCTAGATGCTTGAACTATCAGCGGGTGAAGTTACCAATAGAGGAAAGGTGGTTTGACCCAACAGTTACCCATTTTTGAGTGGATGTCAGAGCCAATAGCTATGGACTTTATGGTAGGATTTCCGCGTACTTTTTGGAGATTTTGTGGCTATTTGGGTCAATAATAAATTAATTAAACAAGTCTTCTAACTTTTTTTGTTCAGGCTACATATAGTTTATGCAGATTAGCGTAGATTTACATTTGGGAGATTTTTTGTTTGCTTGGGTGTCGATATCCAACATTTCATTACATGATACTTAGTTAAATTCATGTTTTTGGAGGTCTTTTTATAGGGAGTTGAGTACTAGAATTGAGCTTAACACAACTTTCCATCCAAAGACAATGGTCAGTTAAAGAGAACTATTCACGTCTTGAAGGACATGTTTTAGGCATGTGTTATTTATATTTCTATAGTTAGAGATTTGGTTTGGTTTATTTTGTTAGAGTCCCGTTGTTTTAGATATACTATTTTCATCCTGGTACGATGAAAATGTATTATGATCTAATGCACCACTATTGGTGGTATGAGACTAAGAGGGACATGCGACATTTGCGGCTAGATGCTTGAACTATCAGCGGGTGAAGTTACCAATAGAGGAAAGGTGGTTTGACCCAACAGTTACCCATTTTGGAGTGGATGTTAGAGCCAATAGCTATGGACTTTATGGTAGGATTTCCGCGTACTTTTTGGAGATTTGTGGCTATTTGGGTCAATAATAAATTAATTGAACAAGTCTTCTAACTTTTTTTGTTCAGGCTACCTATAGTTTATGCAGATTAGCGTAGATTTTTATTTGGGAGATTTTTTGTTTCTTGGGTGTCGATATCCCACATTTCATTACATGGTACTTAGTTAAATTCATGTTTTTGGAGGTCTTTTTATAGGGAGGTGAGTACTAGAATTGAGCTTAACACAACTTTCCATCCAAAGACAATGGTCAGTTAAAGAGGACTATTCACGTCTTGAAGGACATGTTTTAGGCATGTGTTATTCATAGTAGAGGTTAGTGGGACCAGTTCTTGGCTTTCGAGGGGTACATGTATAATGATAATTACTATTTGAGTATTCAAATGGATCAGTTCTAATAGTTCTATGGTAGGAGATGTTGATCTTTGGTAGGCTGGTTTGATGCTTTTGAAGTTAAGTCGTCGGGCACCGACTTGTTGCGAAAATCTATGAGTAGTGTTAATGTGATTCAGGAGGGACTCTACCCTACCTAAAGTAGGTAGAAGAGATATGCTGATTAGAGATTTCATTGGGGACTAAGTATTTCTTCAAGTGATTTCCGTGAAGGGTGCGATGAGATTTGGGAGGAAGGGTAAGCTTAGAGATAACTTTATGGTCCCTTTTATGATTTTGAGATGGATTTGAAAGATGTCCTATGAGTTAGCCTTACCCCATCTCTTTCTAATGTTAACCTTTTGTTTCATATCACTATGTTAAGACGGTATGTTGCCGATAAGTTTCACACACTTTACTCGGATACTATTTAGCCCTAACAAGTGGTATCATAGACGTGGTTCAACTATGGAGCCATGTTATAGATGGGGTTCATATAGGCAGGTGAAGTTCTAGCTGCAACCCATTTGACAGTAATGATGATCTTTGTTGGAGAAATTGTTTCAGAGAGGATCTCTGTGTCGAGACGTAGATTTGACGGAGGAGATTTTGGAGAAGAGATGCAAGATCCTAAAGAATATGTGAAGAAGGTGAACAAATTTATTTTGTCAGAAATTCAGGCCAAGGAGGAGATTTGTTAGGGTTTATTTGTCCTGATTAACATAAATAGGTTTTCCTTTCAATAAAAAGTTTTAATATTTTGACTAGTCCTTTTCTTGTAGGAAAGGGTTTAGGATTCTATAAATATAGGCTTGTTCCTTCTAACTTAATTAGCATTCACAAAGTAGTCCGAGGGTTTTGAGAGTTTTGGTGATGGGGGATAATTTTTGAACCTCGTTGTATTCCGAGTGAATTGGTTGATGTAATTTTTCTCTATATTTTTTACTCTCATATTAATAATATGTTGATCATTTCCTTTGTGTACGTAGGTCGATTCCGAACCATGTTAAATATGTCTCTTTTGGTGTGTTTCTCGTTTTTCTTCTCACTTGTGGTCTTTCAAGGCTTGCTTTGCTAGCTTCCACATTACACTTGCTTATTTCTATCCTAACAGGTTTGAGCTATTAGGCGAGAAGTTTTTGAATGTTTGGCTAATATTTGACTTCGGTCAACATTCTTGATATATGATCTTGATTGAGAATTACATCAGAATGATTAACTTCAAAATTCAGAGTTTAGTCTAAACGACCTTTTGTTCAAATCACTAGGTGCTCGAGTTGAGTTTGTGATGATATTGCATTTTCTTGTTTGGTTACTTTGTGTAAGTGTTGAGTAGGGTTAATATTTTAGTGAGAAGACCTCCATTGGATGTGTAGTCAATTTTGTTAAGTCTGAAATATCAATTTTGTGGGGTAGCATAATTTGTTTGTGTACAAGGGCTTCTGAACAAATCTTGAGCCCCCACCAGTGCATTTTCTTTACCTTAAAGTACAGCTGATGTAGTCTTTGCTGGTGCATTGTGCACTGCACTCCGCTTCGCGCACCAAGTCCCGCGTACGCATAGACCAAATTTATTTGCAGTGCTAAATATATTAGCCCCATTTTCCTCTTATAACTTCTGCAACCACTCTTGAATCCTTCTTTGCAAGCACTAAAATAACTGTAGAATCGCTAAATTCTACTAGTCTTGCTAAGATCCTATTTTTCAATCAACTTCAATGAAACTGAAGTATTTGAATTTGTCCTTATGATTTCATTAAAATAATTCCACAATAACTTGAATTGATCAGAGATATGTCCGTCGATTATTATAATTGCCTTCATTTCCCCTTTTATATTTAGATAATGGTGCATGTACTCTTAACTAAATGCTAACATCATTTCTAAATTTGGAGATCTTTCAATTCCTGTTTGATTTTAATACATCCAGATATCCTTATGTTCTAGACGTGATGATTTTTACCGTTGTGGGTAAGATTATATGTTTGTACTTGAAAACACTATCTTTGTACAATCTGACTTGCTCCATTTTATATATCTTCCTTAATTGACTTCTTGAGTTTTCACAGCATTCTTAAACTCATTTATTGATTTGTCTTTGGTTTGAACTCAAGAAAATTCATACTATCTGAATTAGTATTACTTGCTAAGATCTTGAACATTTTAGAGTCAACACAATCAGAATCTCCTTCCTCACGTGCCATCTATTTCGCACTTCATCACTAACTTCATCTCCAGGTGCTCCATTTTCACTCCTTCGTAAAATATTGTGTTCTTATGACAAATCATTATCCAAGTCTTTAAAATTGCCACCACTTGAAGAATATTCAGTCCTCCCCTCTTTATCCATACCTCTAGCAAATTATTGATGTTCATTTGCACTATTGCAATTTTGTCCTTGATTGAAGGTTTTCCTAACATCCATTCCATTAAGAGAGTAATGTTCAAATTGAACTTTGATTACTATATGTACACAGATATTCTTGGATACTAAAAAGGCATCTAAAGCACTTTTAAAAAGCCTCATACTTGTGCCTAAGTGTGACTAAATCATTAGCAGGAAATCAAACCCACAGTGTTCCTCACGTTTTTTTGGTAGAAACATAGATAGAGATCAAACTTAATCATGTTTTAGATACATAGGATTAATGGAGATTAGTTCGATAAGATAAGAGTCTCTTAGAATGTGTTTACACATGAGTGATTGTGTGTGAGGCAGAAGAGACAGATAAGATACAAAGGCTATATATCATACACAGTGGATACAATCCAAAATCAGATCTCCATTCGTCAACTCCATGTATAGTTTCATTTCTATCTCATTTTGAATATCCAACAGTGTTGAATTTCCATCAGCGGTGAATCCAACTCCTCTCGTTCAAATTGTTTTGAAATAAAATAAACCAAATCATTATATGTAGTGTAATCCTTGAGAAGCATTTCATCAATTTTATATCCATTGTATATAATTTCTAAAATCAAGTTTCAGAATGTCTCAACCACACAGTGATATTTCATTTTCAATCTCAGATATAGTGATTTTGAAAAATTGAACAATACACTATTTAAAATGGAATATGAATTAAGTAGAAGAAACGGAATAAATCTAAGTGACGAACAAAATTTAGGAGAGAATTTATTTATTTTTGATATATTAACTTTGGCATAGGGATACTCCATATCCTCAAAAGTCGTTAATTACTCTTTATTTTTTGTCATTTAATTATGTTCCTTTTATTAGCTACCCAAACTATGTGTACCCCTAACCCGTGTATATCAGTAATACTTGTATTTTATCCGTCATACACATTCGAAACAAAACTCTGGCAGAAATTGTAATTTGAAAAATGGTTTTTTTCATTGTGTAATAAGGATCAATAATAGTGTGTTTTACATTGTTTTCATCTGGCCCCTATATAAGTACCATATTCATTTGTGTAGCTTAAGATCATATTAATGCCAGAAAATTGCACACAAATATTTAAATGTTTTAAAAGACATCAAATATAAGTTGAGTTGAAAAATCTTACCTCAACCCTATCCCAATAACGAGTTGGGTTGAGAAAACATCATTTATCAAGCCTATTTTGGTGGAACTAAATCTTTTTTTGACGCTTCTCTCTGAAGCTTGACCTAAATATTTTCATTTCCTCTGAGTTTTTACTATTCATTCCTCACATATTCCTTTCTCTTCTTCGCCGATGAACTTTATGATGTTATAACTCACCTAGCTACACCAATGTTCCTCTCATCATTTACCGGCAACCTAGGTAATGTTTGATTTCCTTTTCTTAATCCAAATTCTATGGAGCAAATGTAATGACCTGTTTAGTTGTTTTGAGCAGTAGAGTTCATTCTGGAAATAACTGTCTTAGAATTCTAAAATTGAGTGCTGAAATCGATTCTCTGAACTCTGTGACGGACCTGCAGGACGGACCGTCACAGACACGACGGACCGTCGAGGAGGTCTCGTTCCAAAACACTTAGAATTCTGAAATTGAGTGCAGAAATCGACTCTCTGAACTCTGTGACGGGCCTGCAGGACGGACCATCACAGACACGACGGACCGTCGAGGAGGTCTCGTTCCAAAACACTTCAACTCTTGAAGATTGACATGCTGAAATCGACTTTCTGAACTTCGTGACGGACCTGCAGGACGGACCATCAT
Source organism: Solanum sitiens (assembly GCA_016801875.1). NCBI lineage: Eukaryota > Viridiplantae > Streptophyta > Magnoliopsida > Solanales > Solanaceae > Solanum > Solanum sitiens. The sequence continues at coordinate 422,651 of JABWTJ010000723.1, forward strand.
AGACACGACGGACCGTCACACGCAGCGTAACCCCACACGATGTAAGCTTCCACTAATTATTTTAATGGATGTTTGGGGCTATTATTTATGTATTTAGTGGACTAGCTTTTATAATGGAGTTAGTGGGTATTAAAGAAAGTAACTTTAGACTAATGGGGGATTACTTTTACAATAAGTATAGTCTTGCATTATTATTAGAGGAGGGAGTCTTGAATTGAGAGAGGGAAGAACTGATCAGCTGGGGAAGCAAGGAGAGAAAAACGTGAAAGGGAGAGGAGAACAGGCATTTTGGACTTCGGATTGAAAGGGTTCTTAGGCAATAAGAAAGGCAAAGGCATTGGAGAGGTAGCTTGCTTGATTTCGGTTCTTCGGTGGAGGTAGGTTATGGTTTATTTCTATGTGATAGATAAACTCTAAATAGCGATTGATATGTATTGGATGATATTGTAAAGTCTCCTATTACTTGATTTTGTGGTTGTATATTATGATTGTGTGGTTTGTGTTTTGCCTAAAATATTGAGACTATTGAATTTTATTCTTGAAAACTCTCTTTTGAAGTGATGCCTTGAATAAAGAAGGCTTGGTGGAAATAAAATGGTTTGAAAACAGTTTAAATAAATTAAATACATTTTTGGATCGGAGTGTCACGTTCCGACACGGTATTTTTGGATCGGAGTGTCACGTTCCGACACGGTATTTTTGGATCGGAGTGTCACGTTCCGACACGGTATTTTTGGATCGGAGTGTCACGTTCCGACACGGTATTTTTGGATCGGAGTGTCACGTTCCGACACGGTATTTTTGGATCGGAGTGTCACGTTCCGACACGGTATTTTTGGATCGGAGTGTCACGTTCCGACACGGTATATTTTGGATCGGAGTGTCACGTTCCGACACGGTATTTTGGATCGGAGTGTCACGTTCCGACACGGTATTTTTAAATGAAAAGAATCTTGAATTATATTATTTTACTCAAATTCAAAGAAACTATTTTCCCAAATGAGTATGGTGTGGAGGCATGAGTCCTCAAGGGTGTGCTTGATGTTGTGATTGATGGTGTACTTATTATGGTGTTGTTGCCAATGGTTTATGTAATTGTTACTTGCTATCTGTTAAGTATTGTGGTTGACTGTATATTATTATTCGGTATATATTGTTTTCTATTTTGAGTTGGCCGATGATACCTACTCAGTACGTGTTCCTTGTACTGACCCCCTACTTGTATTTTCTTCTTTGTTATTTTGTGGAGTGCAGCAAGTGTGCCATCGTCTTCGACTCGCCCTCAGTTCTAGCCAGTCTTCAGCATATCAGAGTTCGGGGTGAGCTATTATTCTTAGCTCGTGCTGGATTCTCTTCTTCAAGTCTTGATGTCTTTGAATTTCGGACATGGACCATTTTCTTACTTATTTTGTTTCTCAAACATTCTTAGACTTTGTAATTTGAGGATAGATGTTCTTGATGTGATGACTTCCAGATTTTGGGGATGATAAGTGTAAACTTAGAAGCTTATTTACTTAGTTACCTTAAATCAGATTTTGAGTCTTCCGCATTATTTTGTTATTTACAGTTGAACTATTGGTAAATATTGGAGTTTAGATTTGTTGGTTCGCTCACCTAGTAGGATAAGGGTGGGTGCCACTCACGAGATCGTTTTGGGTCGTGACAAAGTTGGTATCAGAGCGTTAGGTTCGTCGGTCTCATCACACAAGAACGAGTTTAATAGAGTCTTAAGGAACGGTAGGGGGACGCCTTTACTTTTCTTTGAGAGGCTATAAGACTTTAGGAAAATTCCTTTCTTTCTTTCTTCCTTTCGTGCTATTACTTGGATCCAATTGGTATCTGGGTGATACAAATTGGTATCTGACCATCTTCACTCTATTTCGCAGATGGTTAGAACTAGAGCAACGACTGCGCCAACACCAACCCCGGCAAGACAAGATGCATCTGAGCCAGCCACTGGGACTGTAGCTCGAAGAGGAGCAGTAGCAAGAGGCCGTGGTAGAGGTCGCAGGAGGATGCCCACTAGAGGTAGAGGACGAGCACCTGGTCCAGCTAGGAATAGGGCAGTGACTCCTCCACCAACTGATGAGGTAGTAAGAGAGGGTGAGGAAGGGGAAAATGAGCAGGTTCAAGATGAGGAATTACCACCCCAGCCTACCCCAGAGATGATTAATCAGGTTCTTGCTTATCTTAGCGGGTTATCTGATCAGGGCCAGACACCTCCAGTGTTTTCTGCACCAGCACCTCCGGTTCCGGGAGTACAACATGCAGCTGCTGTGGCTCCCCGCATGGAGACATCATTGGAAGTAGGCACATTCCCTCGATTGACCACAGGGTCTATAATGACAGGTGATCAACATGAACTTTTCATTAAGTTCTTAAAGTTGAGACCTCCAGTCTTCAAGGGTGCTGAATCTGAGGACGCCTATGAATTTCTGGTTGATTGTCATGAGCTGCTACATAAGATGGACATAGTAGAACGATTCGGTGTTGAGTTTGTGACCTATCAGTTTCAGGGGGATGCCAAAATGTGGTGGCGGTCGTATGTTGAGTGTCAATCAGCACAGGCACCACCCATGACTTGGGCATCATTTTCTAGCCTGTTTATGGAGAAGTATATACCCCGGACTGTAAGGGATAGGAGGAGAGATGAGTTCCTGAGCCTAGAGCAAGGAAGGATGTCCGTTGCTGCTTATGAGGCCAAATTTTGTGCACTATCCAGGTATGCCACTCAGCTTTGCTTCAGTCCACAAGAGCGGATTCGCCGCTTTGTGAAAGGATTGAGGTCAGAATTGCAGATCCCAGCCTTACAAGTAGCTGCTGTAGCAAAATCCTTTCAGGAAGTGGTTGATTTTGTGATAGAGGTAGAGGGGGTGAAACCAGACAACTTCACCATGATGTCAACATTTAAGAAGTTTCGTAAGGAAGGTGAGTTTAGAGGTTCTTACTCCAGAGGGCAGAGTTCAGGAGGTTACCCAGCCCATCCTATTCAGTCTTCACTGCAGGCTTTAACTGGGAGTCCATCGCAGACCAGTCAACATTTTTCTGAGTTTGGAGGTTATCCCCAGACTTTGTCATTTTCACAGAGACCTATGCTAGACTCAAGCAATTGTTATGGATGTGGAGAGACTGGACATATTAAGAGATATTGTCCAAAACAGAGTTACAGACTCCCAATAGTTAGAGGTAGAGGTGGTCATGGTAGAGGCCGCCATTCTGGAGGACATAGTGGCCAAGGTAATGGTGGTCACCAAACCAGTAGGAGTGGCGGGCAAGTTGGAACTACTGCAGCGCAGCTTGGTAGGAGCAATGGACAGACAGGTGATAAGGCTCATTGTTATGCTTTCCCCAGGAGGTCTGAGGCAGAGGCATCTGATGCTGTTATCACAGGTACTCTTTTGGTCTGTGATTGCATGGCTTCAGTATTATTTGATCCTGGATCCACTTTTTCATATGTATCTTCCTCATTTGGTGCTGGTCTTGAGTTAAGTTGTGATTTACTTGACATGCCTATTCGTGTTTCTACTCCGGTGGGTGAGTCTGTGATAGTTGAAAAGGTATATAGGTCATGCTTGGTGACTTTTGTGGGGAGCAATACTTATGTAGACTTGGTCATCTTAGAAATGGTTGATTTTGATGTAATTCTTGGTATGACTTGGCTTTCTCCGAATTTTGCGATCTTGGATTGTAATGCTAAAACTGTGACGTTAGCCAAGCCTGGGACAGATCCGTTAGTGTGGGAGGGGGACTACACTTCCACTCCGGTTCGTATCATCTCCTTTCTTCGTGCTAAAAGAATGATTAGTAAGGGGTGCTTAGCTTTCTTGGCACATCTCAAGGATGACACTACCCAAGTACCTTCAATTGAGTCGGTTTCGGTAGTCCGTGAGTTTCTGGATGTGTTTCCTGCAGACCTTCCTGGTATGCCACCGGATAGGGATATCGACTTTTGCATTGATCTGGAGCCGGGTACTCGACCCATTTCCATACCCCCTTATAGAATGGCTCCAGCTGAGTTAAGGGAGTTAAAGGCCCAACTTCAGGAGCTGTTAGGTAAAGGTTTTATTAGGCCAAGTGCATCCCCTTGGGGTGCTCCTGTTTTATTTGTGAAGAAGAAAGATGGAAGTCTTCGGATGTGCATAGACTACAGGCAGCTGAATAAGGTAACTATTAAGAACAAGTATCCTATTCCTCGCATTGATGATTTGTTCGATCAGTTACAAGGTGCTTGTGTCTTCTCTAAAATTGATTTGAGGTCCGGTTATCATCAATTGAAAATACGGACAGCAGATGTGCCAAGGACTGCTTTTCGAACCAGGTATGGGCATTATGAATTCTTAGTAATGTCTTTTGGGCTTACGAATGCCCCTGCTGCTTTCATGAGCCTAATGAACGGGATTTTTAAGCCATATCTGGATCTTTTTGTTATTGTATTTATTGATGATATACTGATATACTCAAAGAGCAAGAAGGAACATGAGGAGCACTTGAGAATTGTGTTGGAAGTATTGAGGGAGAAAAAGCTTTATGCCAAATTCTCCAAGTGTGAGTTTTGGCTAGATTCAGTGTCCTTCTTGGGGCACGTGGTTTCTAAGGATGGGGTGATGGTGGATCCTTCTAAGATTGAAACAGTGAAGAATTGGGTAAGACCTACTAATGTGTCAGAAGTAAGGAGCTTTGTTGGTTTAGCCAGCTACTACCGTCGATTTGTCAAGGGATTCTCTTCTATTGCTTCCCAATTGACGAACTTGACTAAGCAGAATGTTCCATTTGTATGGTCGGATGAATGTGATGAAAGCTTTCAGAAACTCAAGACCTTGCTGACTACTGCACCTATCCTTACCTTGCCAGTAGAGGGTAAGAACTTCATTGTTTATTGTGATGCATCCTATTCTGGTTTGGGTGCAGTGCTAATGCAAGAGAAGAATGTAATTGCTTATGCTTCGAGGCAATTAAAGGTGCATGAACGTAACTATCCGACCCATGATTTGGAGTTGGCTGCGGTAGTGTTTGCATTAAAGCAATGGAGACACTATCTATATGGGGTCAAGTGTGAGGTCTACACAGATCATCGTAGTCTACAGTATGTTTTACCCAGAAAGACTTGAATTTGAGGCAGAGGAGGTGGATGGAACTGTTGAAGGACTATGATATTACTATTCTGTATCACCCAGGAAAGGCAAATGTGGTGGCTGACGCTTTAAGTAGAAAAGCAGGTAGAATGGGTAGTTTAGCCCACTTACAAGTTTCTAGACGCCCATTGGCTAGAGAAGTCCAAAACTTGTCTAACAACCTTATGAGACTGGAAATACTAGAGAAAGGAAGATTTTTGGCCAGTGTGAAGGCAAGATCTTCTTTTCTTGACAAGATCAAGGGAAAACAGTTTGATGATGAGAAGCTAAGCCGAATTCGGGATACGGTGTTGCGAGGAGAGTCTAAAGAGGCAATAATTGATGAGGAAGGTGTTTTGAGGATTAAGGGAAGGGTATGTGTGCCTCGTGTTGATGATTTGATCCACACTATCCTTACAGAGGCTCATAGTTTCGGATATTCTATACATCCTGGTGCAACCAAGATGTACCGTGACCTAAAGCAACACTTTTGGTGGAGTAGAATGAAGCGCGACATTGTTGATTTTGTTGCCAAATGTCCAAATTGCCAGCAAGTAAAGTATGAACACCAGAGACCTGGAGGAACACTTCAGAGAATGCCCATTCCTGAATGGAAGTGGGAGAGAATTGCAATGGACTTTGTGGTTGGTCTTCCAAAAACATTGGGTAAGTTTGATTCTATTTGGGTAATTGTGGACAGATTGACTAAGTCTGCTCACTTCATTCCAGTCAAGGTGACCTACAATGCAGAGAAGTTAGCCAAAATCTATATCTCAGAAGTTGTTCGATTGCATGGGGTTCCACTTTCGATCATATCAGATAGAGGTACGCAATTTACTTCTAAGTTTTGGAGAACATTACATGCTGAGTTAGGTACTAAGTAGGATCTTAGTACTGCATTTCACCCTCAGACAGATGGACAATCTGAGCGAACGATTCAGGTATTGGAAGATATGCTTCGGACATGTGTGATAGAATTTGGTGGTCATTGGGATAACTTCTTACCCTTGGCAGAGTTCTCCTACAACAATAGCTATCACTACAGTATTGATATGGCTCCATTCGAAGCATTGTATGGGAGGAGATGTAGGTCTACCATTGGTTGGTTTGATGCATTTGAGGTTAGACCTTGGGGTACTGATCTTTTGAGGGATTCATTAGAGAAGGTGAAATTTATTCAAGAAAAGCTTTTAGCGGCTCAAAGTAGGCGAAAGAAATATGCAGATCGAAAGGCTAGAGACTTGGAGTTCATGGAGGGTGAACAGGTCTTGCTGAAAGTCTCACCCATGAAAGGGGTGATGTGGTTTGGTAAAAGAGGTAAGCTAAGCCCAAGGTATATTGGACCATTTGAAGTATTTAAGCGAGTAGGAGAGGTGGCTTATGAATTAGCCTTGCCTCCAGGGCTTTCAGGAGTGCATCCGGTATTTCATGTGTCTATGTTGAAAAGATACCATGGGGATGGAAACTACATCATTCGTTGGGATTCGGTTCTGCTTGATGAGAAATTGTCTTATGAGGAGGAGCCTGTTGCCATTCTAGATAAAGAAATTCACAAGTTGAGATCAAGGGAGATTGCATCCATCAAAGTTCAATGGAAGAATCGACCAGTTGAAGAGTCCACCTGGGAGAAGGAGGTTGATATGCAAGAAAAATATCCACACCTGTTCCCAGATTCAGGTACTCGTTCTCGTCCTTGTTTTTCTTCTTTAGATCGTTCGAGGGCGAACGATGGGTAAATTGGTATCTATTGTAACGACCTGTTTAGTTGTTTTGAGCAGTAGAGTTCATTCTGGAAATAACTGTCTTAGAATTCTGAAATTGAGTGCTGAAATCGATTCTCTGAACTCTGTGACGGACCTGCAGGACGGACCGTCATAGACACGACGGACCGTCGAGGAGGTCTCGTTCCAAAACACTTAGAATTCTAAAATTGAGTGCAGAAATCGACTCTCTGAACTCTGTGACGGACCTGCAGGACGGACCGTCACAGACATGACGGACCGTCGAGGAGGTCTCGTTCCAAAACACTTCAACTCTTGAAGATTGACATGCTGAAATCGACTCTCTGAACTTCGTGACGGACCTGCAGGACGGACCGTCACAGACACGACGGACCGTCACACGCAGCGTAACCCCACACGATGTCAGCTTCCACTAATTATTTTAATGGATGTTTGGGGCTATTATTTATGTATTTAGTGGACTAGCTTTTATAATGGAGTTAGTGGGTATTAAAGAAAGTAACTTTAGACTAATGGGGGATTACTTTTACAATAAGTATAGTCTTGCATTATTATTAGAGGAGGGAGTCTTGAATTGAGAGAGGGAAGAACTGATCAGCTGGGAAGCAGTGAGAGAAAAACGTGAAAGGGAGAGGAGAACAGGCATTTTGGACTTCGGATTGAAAGGGTTCTTAGGCAATAAGAAAGGCAAAGGCATTGGAGAGGTAGCTTGCTTGATTTCGGTTCTTCGGTGGAGGTAGGTTATGGTTTATTTCTATGTGATAGATAAACTCTAAATAGCGATTGATATGTATTGGATGATATTGTAAAGTCTCCTATTACTTGATTTTGTGGTTGTATATTATGATTGTGTGGTTTGTGTTTTGCCTAAAATATTGAGACTATTGAATTTTATTCTTGAAAACTCTCTTTTGAAGTGATGCCTTGAATAAAGAAGGCTTGGTGGAAATAAAATGGTTTGAAAACAGTTTAAATAATTAAATACATTTTTGGATCGGAGTGTCACGTTCCGACACGGTATTTTTGGATCGTATTGTCACGTTCCGACACGGTATTTTTGGATCGGAGTGTCACTTTCCGACACGGTATTTTTGGATCGGAGTGTCACATTCCGACACGGTATAATTTAGATCGGAGTGTCACATTCCGACACGGTATTTTTGGATCGGAGTGTCACATTCCGACACGGTATTTTTGGATCGGAGTGTCACGTTCCGACACGGTATATTTTGGATCGGAGTGTCACGTTCCGACATGGTATTATTGATCGGAGTGTCACGTTCCGACACGGTATTTTTAAATGAAAAGAATCTTGAATTATATTATTTTACTCAAATTCAAAGAAACTATTTTCCCAAATGAGTATGGTGTGGAGGCATGAGTCCTCAAGGGTGTGCTTGATGTTGTGATTGATGGTGTACTTATTATGGTGTTGTTGCCAATGGTTTATGTAATTGTTACTTGCTATCTGTTAAGTATTGTGGTTGACTGTATATTATTATTCGGTATATATTGTTTTCTATTTTGAGTTGGCCGATGATACCTACTCAGTACGTGTTCCTTGTACTGACCCCCTACTTGTATTTTCTTCTTTGTTATTTTGTGGAGTGCAGCAAGTGTGCCATCGTCTTCGACTCGCCCTCAGTTCTAGCCAGTCTTCAGCATATCAGAGTTCGGGGTGAGCTATTATTCTTAGCTCGTGCTGGATTCTCTTCTTCAAGTCTTGATGTCTTTGAATTTCGGACATGGACCATTTTCTTACTTATTTTGTTTCTCAAACATTCTTACACTTTGTAATTTGAGGATAGATGTTCTTGATGTGATGACTTCCAGATTTTGGGGATGATAAGTGTAAACTTAGAAGCTTATTTACTTAGTTACCTTAAATCAGATTTTGAGTCTTCCGCATTATTTTGTTATTTACAGTTGAACTATTGGTAAATATTGGAGTTTAGATTTGTTGGTTCGCTCACCTAGTAGGATAAGGGTGGGTGCCACTCACGAGATCGTTTTGGGTCGTGACAGTAAAACCCATAAATGGTACTAAGGCCATCATCTGGATCACGATCCATGAAAAGGGAACTCTAATTGATTGTTTTATTCGGTTCTCTTGTCTCATTGCACTGCTTCACTATTGAAGTCAACCAAGTATTACTCTCTATAGATCCGCATATCTAGCAATCAGGTATCAATACCTACTTTTGATACCTTTTAAATATGTAAACAAAATCTAAGATGACAAAGAAAAATAGTTCAATCACATAAATCTTTTATCATATTAGACATCTTAAACCGTCGGTCAAATTCAAAAAAATGAGAAACAGATTTGACTGGAGGCTTCTCTTGCCTTTTTTGTTGCGTGCTCTATTACTGTTTTCTGAGGTGCATGATACTTAACAAACCGAATCTAATTCAGGCTATTTAAAAGCAAATATAGCTAACAACATAGATAATTAGTAATGTCTATTAGTCTATAAACTAGTAACTTAAATTCGAGATTTGCTTACACATGGTACTTAATTTCAAACTTAGCCTGAAAAGGGAAGAAAAAAACAATTATGTGGTACATAAATTGTGAATCTATTGTTATTCAAGTCAATTTCATTCACACTTTTATACCTAATTAGCTGAAATGGATGGAAAATCAGTGCACGAGTTTTTGGTTGAAATGTCTATTCGGCGATTTCATTGAGTTGTAAATTTATTGTATGATTGGTTGGAATGTCTGTTTCCATGCATTTAATGCTTCAGAAATATGTAATGAAATTATGATTGACCTAAAACTAACGCCGGTTGTCAACTTAATGATGACCACTTATTTTCCAAACCATATTAGATTCCTCTCTACAGTTCATCCTTCCCTACAACGAACTGCTTTATTGATGTTGATCTTCCTTTCTTACATATCCTCATCAAAAAACTTTTTTGATGAAGATATCAATGCTGGGAAGGAGGAACAATGTAAAAAATAGTTCATTGTAGGGAAGAATGAAGTGTAAAGAGAAAGCTTATATAGATTTTAAAATGAATGGTCATCATTGTGTTGACAGTTAAGCTACTTCTAGGTCAATGAAAATCTTATAAGGTGTTGAGCTAGATGGATTTGTGTTGTGTAGGTTATATGGAGTAACTTTGGAATAGGACCTTCTACATTATCTTGTTTTAGGGTAACTGTGATTAGCAGTATAAGTGGCTTTCTTCCGTTGTCTAATCATATATCATATCATATCATATATTTATATAAAATAGAACCTTAGACCCGCATATGTGGCGCCACCAGAAACAAGAATTCCCTTTTAAATTTATTTATTTCCAAAACAAGCCTTCCCTTTTCATGAAAAGTTGTGACTTTTATGAAAAGTTGTGACATTTATGAAAAGTTTTGACTTTTATGAAAAGCTGTAACTTTTTTGAAGAATTGTGACTTTTATGAAGAGTTGTGACTTTTATGAAAAATTATGACTTTTATGAAAGGTTGTGACCTTTCTGAAGGATTGTAACTTTTCCAAAGAGTGGTGACATTTCTGATAAGACACAACAAATATTTGTTCATACTACCCTATGTTGTCTTTAAATAGAGGAATTTATTGCCACTATAATTTGTAGGTTATTTTTCCCACTATAGGGTAGTCAAATTCAAATACATTAATTGAATTTTTATAAGTTTGTTTCATTCTTAAAAGTTTTCATGGAGCTTAATCTTTATTATAAGTCATAGTGATTCTTCTAACTATGGTAAAAAAAATTCCTATTTTGGTGACTTTTTTTAAAATATGTTAAAGTGTCAGCAAGGATGATTGAAAATCAATCTTCTCTTTTGTCCCTTTCTACAGGCCTCTTCATATAACCAAAGCAAATTGATTTCAATTGCAATGCGACATTACGACTCTTGGACCTCTTAGTGTACAACTCATAACGCTATTGAAATGGTTGATGGTTGAATTCATTACATTTGGTTTTTAATTAAAAAATCTCTTATTTCTTTCATTATTATTTGTAAGTTTTTTTTTATTCAAATACATTAATTATGCTTCGTATAAAGTGTTTCATTTCTCAATGTTTTCTTCCTCCTGTTTCATGAAGCTGAACTTTTTAGTATAAATCATAGTGATTCATGTATATGTTGCAACTTCTTTTTTGCTATTTTGGTGATTTGTTTTTTGAATTATCTTAATAACATCAAAGTGGAAGATTGAAAATTTAACTTCTCTTTTGTCCCCTTTTACAGGGTTTCTTCATGTACTTTTGGAAAAATTGTTTGTGGGTTGTGATATATTTGATAGCACACAATAATAAATATTTGATAACTAATACGGAACCAACGATGAAGTTTGTTACAAGTACCAAAATGATTGCTCTCTTGCTTGCCACAGTTAGTATATTATTTTGATTTTCTTTTCTTAGGTACAAACATTTTGTATGCCATTGCACTATTGCTAGAATATTTGTATAGAGACTACTTGTCCACATATTTTATTGCAAGTTAACTAATTTGTAAAACTTCTTCTTCTCTTCTATTTTCAGCATAATAAGAGATCAAGTTGTCGTGAAACTAACAAATCTCCAAAATACACTACAACAAAAATATTTTTTATCGGCAATAAATATGCACATTCGCAAAAAGTGCTACAACCTTTAACGACATTAATTAATTGTCATTGAATTCAATGTTGTTACAGACATTAGGGATATTTATAAAAATACAAATTGCCTCTGAAAATACATATTTAATGATAATTAAGCTATTACTTATCATTAAAGATCATTTTTTGTATTTATAACTCTTTCTTTTGATAATTTTTTTAATTTTTGAAAAGAAGTAATAACTCTTTTTGGCTTCTTTCAATTAAATTTGTGAACTATAAACTTGGATAATACCCGAAAGACTATCTTTTTGAATAATATATTAAGCACATGCATTTTTCTTTTGCATTTTTCTTTTTGATTGTTATGAAAGTGAGGCCGACTTGATTATTATTTTTGGATATTTGTGTGTTCAAGTGCTCACAAAATCATGTTATGAGATTTTAATATGTTATGTGTCAAAAATTTTATTTAGTATATCCCGTTGTGAACATTCAGATGTCACCTACTACATGGTTGATAATTGCATTAATTTTTTGTAACTGCATACTATAACTATAACAATAACTATGTTTTAATCCAAATAAGTTGGAGCCAGTGATATGAAACCTTAAAAATAGTAATGACTATTTTGAGACATTGCCAACGAACATTTATGATAATAACAATTTTAGGGTCATTTTTAGCATGTACTTGATATGCCATACAATAATAAAAAAGAAATTGATTAAGGTTCATAAAAAAAGAGTCCAGGATCGTCCATTTGAATTTAATTAATTATGATCTTGTATGGACGTGATGTTCAACTTTACTTGGTAGTGTTGTTTATCAATGTTTTCTGGTCTCTTTTTTAACTTCTAATGTTGTTCTTTATGACTTTTTAGAATTTATAATTTTTCATTACATCTTACCAACTATTTCGAAGGAGATTTTCTTAGAATTCTTACTAATACTTAAATTTATCTATGATTCATAATTTTTGTATGATAATTTTTTTTTCAAAAAAAAATATAGCACTATAAGATTTCGGAGAAACACTTTACCTCAAGATAAAATATTTTTGCCAATTATGTTTCGAAAATAAAAATATTACCTAATGATAATATGTAAGCCTATTAAAATGTTTCATTCCTATGCGAAGCACGGGTAATTTGCCTAGTTTTTTTATAATCATGAAAATGTCGTCACTCCATCATCAATTCGATAATTTCATGGGTCTATTTCTTGGTAATCTTTCTATTTGAAAAACAAAATTCCATTTAAAGAATTTGTACTTTTCCATTCTGTATAATAGTAAAAATATTTGGTATCATTTTGAATATCCATTCATTTCTTTCCTCCCTATACCCTAATTGTGGAATTATATTGTGTATGTTGTTGACTTGTTGTAGTTATTTCTTTTGGATGTGAAAAGATAGATGATTGTGTTGAACTAAGTATTAAATTCACAACAAACTTTTCTAGATTATAAATCAAAAGTTTAAAATAATTCTTTATTTAAAGGAAACCTTACACATATCAATTAGGTAGTCCTATAATTCATAGTTCTTTCTACAATTTAAGCAAACCTTTCTGTGTTTAAGGGCTTTGGTCTGACCCGCCAGATTTTTTTAGCATCATCATATGATGTTTTTTCATTAATGATTCGAGTTTTAGGAGTTTCATCTTGTGCAAATTTGTGTTATTAATTCATAACCAATCCTATTGAAGCCCACATAGCATTCTCCTATTTTTTTCCTCCTCCTCCTTTACTTTTTCTTTTCATTCATAAACATAGTACGGTATAGGATTTCTTCTTTAACTCTACTGACTCCATTATTTTGACTTATTCACATTGAACTTCTTGTTCTTAGTGAATGGTAATTTAAAACAAAATTGGTATATCACGAGGAGAATATCTTGAACTAGAGGGATTTTTGTGCAGATTTAAGGTGAATTTAGTTGAATTTTCAAAGAAAAAAAATTAATTTTTAATATGAATAATTGAAATTGTCCAACACGTTTTTTTGAACAACCAACTTGTATTCATGATTCAAAGATTTACTTGCATTCATACATTTAGAAATCAAGAACGGCAGCAACAATGTTTTTACATATCACAAGTGCGCCGAGTGAAGAAAATGAAACCAAATGCCCAAAACTCCCTTGTTTTTTCTGTTTCTATACCCTTTTGTTTTTTGTTTTTCATGGTATCTAATGCTCTCTACCCATATTTGGAAAGCGAGTGTATCTGAATGTTTATATTTGAATGAACTTCCTCTATTTGAATGCTTTTATCTAAAGTATTTAAGTTTTGCTCAAGGAATCTGGTGAATATTTATGTTGTAGCTAGATTGTACATATAATGTTTTTGGTTTGAGATCTGAATTTATGGTGATGGTTGAGTTATTTTTCAGATATATTTAATATTTCAGCTTAAGCTTAGATTGTACACATAACATTTCTTGTTTGAGATATGAATTTATGGTGATGGTTGAGTGAATTTTTTGGTGATGATAAAAATGTTTATCATAAAATAATATAAGTGATATATACATGATGCATATATAGAATTAAAAAATTTGAATATACAATGGTTCTAAACGACAAACCCTAATATTAGTGTATCCAACAAGTTGTGAAAGTGTGGATACATCTTCGTTGAACAAAAGATACCGTGTATCAAACTAAATTATTTGAACTAAGTGAACTCAATGACCAACTAACATAGTTCTAATTCAGCTAAAGTAAAGCATGAGCTATGAAACGAAATCATTAAAAGATTTACAAATAGTATGCAATGATAGCAAAATACTAAATAAAATACTTTACTTTCTTGGGGAGTTTCTCTAAGTGACATCCATCACTAAGAGTTTTGTGATGATACAACGTCTTAACAATGTTGTCAGAACTACCCTATACTTTGCCGGGATATAAGAGGCAACTTAACATGTGGATCAATCTAATGGCCTCCTTGAGGATGGTCACGAATCACCCGAATTACTGTACAATCCTATCTACACTTGTAGTGCAGGCTACGCGGTTTAAGTTATCTTAACTATTATCCAAATCAGTGCTCAATACTGTTAGCAAAATATATATATTAATGCGAGTTTTGGGCTAAATTCATCTCTGAACTATGAATAAAGCTTAGGCTACATCCTTATACTATAATAGTTAACAAGAAACATCCTTTTAGTATTTAAAATATAACAAAACTCAATTTTCTATCTATTTCTGTTAACAAGCTAACATTGATTTTTCAAGAAGTGATATTCTCTCTCCCAATCCCTATTTTGCCCCTCTCAAATCTTTCTCATCCCTCCCATATTCAGCAAAATCAAAAAGGTAACTCAATATTTTCTAAACATCACAAAATAATCAAGACCAAGAACAAAATTTTTTCTTCAACAAGAGTTGAAAACAGGGCAGAGGGCTATACACAAGCAAAGTAAAAGAATAATAAATCATCGAAAATTTCTTGTTTTTCTTATTCGAAAAATATAAGCAATTTTCTATTTTTCAAATTAAACATCTTCATTCCTTTAAACACTAGATATTATGGGTTGTAACATAACAACTAATCGGAACCATGTTGCTTCGAAGTTTAAGTGATTGATCGTCCACACCCAACTATGGTATTATCGATATTCAAGAGATTTTAAGCATTTTTAAATATAATTTGCAATGTCTTTCATATTGATTTATAAGTATTACATGAGACTATGTAACTTTTTCAGTTGGCGAGATGAAGAAACCAATATAAACTAGTGTGGAGCATAGACAAGTAAAAAGAGCCTACCCATTGTGTGATTCAAAGCACTCCCAAAAATGGTTGATCTAGAAGCACAACCACAAGATTATTACAAGAATTAGAAGCAGTTGGCGAAGAACTATCCATGGTTAAACAAGATCAACGAAACTGGAAGTTGCAAAGTGAACATAATGAGAAATTGATATACCAGTGGAAGTAGTTGTATTATATTATGTTAAATTCACTTGAACTTCTTGTATTAAATTCATTATGTATGTTCTTCAAGTTTAATAAAAACATTTTGTATAGTCTAATCATTTTTTTCTTTTCACACCTAGAGCACTTTAAACTACACAAATAACCACTAAACAAGCAAAAAAAAAGGAACAAAATAGTAAGTAAAAAACATAAACCTGCAAAATTGCAGAAAAACAACAAAAAGAAGTGGTAAAACAGCGGCAAAACAGCGGCAAAACAGCAAAAAACAAAAATGCCCCAAAAAAACAAAATAGTAGAAAACTGAAAAAGAAGAAAAAAAATCATGAATTTAGTAAAACGGAAATTTTATGTAACAACAAAGACACAACAAAATAAACAAAAAACATCAAAGTATAGTGTCATTAAATCATCATAAAGCTAAAACATTTTTCATTAGTTACATGCACAAGAACATAACAAACGAACAAATAAAACTAGTCACATATCATTAGTTTGATACATCAAATATCTATAAAAAAAACAAAAAATATACAAAGCTAAAAATGTATTTTCTTCAATGTTGCAACTTCATAGAGAAAATGAAAAGCTCTGGCATTGTTCGATGGCTTGAGATGTACCTCTTCTAACCTGAAATAAGAAATTACAATATTAAATATGAATAGTTATACAAATAAGCTACAATGAAAACAACTTAAATATGAATATTTGAATATTCTTACAGGTAGCTTTTCAACATTTTGGCCACTTGTTGCTTCTTTGACCATGATGGAGTCTAGACTATGAAGGTAGTCTGACGGATAAATTTCAAGTAATCTGAGGAGAAACTGCAAGTTCTAGTGTTGTGGCCAGGTTTACCACATTTTCTACAATCAACTGATTTGTGTTTCCCTTTTAACTTCACCCTACTAGCCCCTGGCTCATCATCTTCTTTCCTTCGTATTTTTTGTTTCTTTCCTTTCTTCTTATTTTTCAAGTAAGAAGGTGGAAATGGTGGAGGATTCGGTGACTTAAGTCATAAATCAGGGCCATTCATGGGCAATATCGAAGCTTCATAAATTTTTAGATACGTATCTACCTTGTAGCAATGATAAACATAGATTAAAACCTCATCATTTTTCAACCAAATCAAGGATATAGTTTGTTTACAAGGAACTGCTGATAATTCCCATTACCTACAACTACAGTTTTTTTTATATAAGTCAACAATCGAATTATCACCGTCGACAGGCCCAATTACCTCATAGTTCCACATGTTCGACCTTTTGGGAATATAATTAGCAGCTTTCTTTATAGTTTTGGCCAAGTTCTTTTTAATAGTAGGACAATATCATTCAAGTTCCATTTTTCAGCTTTCTTCCTATCAGAATTAAGAATTTTTGTCATGAGTAAGTGCCTAATGGTCTCCAGAAGGTTAACAATTGGTTTATCTCGTGCATCAAGAATAAACTTATTAAAAACCTCACATTGGTTGTTCAAAGGAATGTCACACTTATGAAGATGGGAGAAATGTGATCTTGACCATTCACTAGGCAATTTATCATAAAGCCATGCATAAGCCTCTTTATCTAATTCAAACAAATCAGTCACACAAGCATCAAACCTATCAATAGTTGTTGCTGAAGCTACCTTCCAAGAGCATTTTTTTAAATCCATTCCAGAATATCCAGCTCTCTTGAAATTGTTATGCAAATGTTGCACACAAAATCTATGAGGAACACCAGGCAACACTAAATCAAAAGCTTCAATAGCCCTTTTTGCTTATCTGACATAAAAGTCACAAGTATTGCTCTTTAATCTCAAGATCATTCATCATGCAGGTTAAGAACCATTGCCATATTGCCTTATTTTCTTTCTCGTCTATTGCATAAGCTATTGGAAAGAAATTATTATTTCCATCGAAAGTAACAAATGATACCAATTAAGCCCCATACATAGTATTCTTCAGGCAACATCCACCGATCCCACTAATCTCTCGACAACCAGCCTTAAATCCATCTTTACAAGATGCAAAACAAATATAAAAACTCTTATCTCATAGGCTTATTCAGAATCTCATTTGGAGTTAGTTTCATGAAAACAGAAGTTCTAGGATTGGTTCGAACAATTTCATAGTATTAATTCCATAATATACCAAACGGATCATTTATATGTCCATCGATCACTGCAATAGTTTTTTCCTTTGCCCTTCTGGCTTGACGCATACTCACATGCAACTTTGATTCCTACTCACTGTATCTCTGAATTCTAATGTTTTCAAGTTCTTATATGATTTAACTCTATCAACATACTTCCTTGCAATACAACTAGAATTGATGTTTTTGTTGTTATTGTTCCACCCAAAAAAAGTATGCTCTGAAACAAAGGTCTTGATTTGAAAAGAGATATATCCCTTTGCATTAGTGATCTCAATATCCTCCGCTTACAAGATTTAGTTCTGCATTTGTCCCTAGCTCTTTCTCTGTCGTATTTGCTCCACCGAATTGACTTTCCTATTTTGGGTTGATTTGCAACCACGGCTTGCTTGAATTCCTTTTTGTTAAGAAATACCATTCGCAGCTCTAATGCAGGATTAAATGCACCTATTTTGTGTTGTGCTTAGGAAACTTACGATCTTCAAATTCTCAGTCACCCTCCTCATTCTGCATCTTTCTATGTATCTCTCCACTTACATAATTTTATTTTCCATCACTTTTCTTCTTTTTGACAGATATATTGATTCCAAAAGATTCAACAGAAGGATCAACATTTTATAAAAATAACAGATCATCCTCCTCAACAAAATAGTAAGAATAATTAAAATCCTCATCGTCAAATTCATCACTGTGTGCCTCTGTGTCATTTACCTTAAAAGATTCTTTTTCATCTCATTGCCACATTGATTATCATCATGATAAAAATTTAAATATTCAAAATATATTTTAACTACTCTGTCCTTTGGAAGGCAAGTAACAACATTAGTCGCTTCCATATTACTCCCAATATTCGAACCTTATTGGTCCTTGGTGGGTAGTACTTTGACGTATAACCCCTAAAATCTTTATTCCATGTACGGGGAGCTATTTTACAACTCTAAACCACACATCAAATTCTAAAGAGCTTACGTAAGGCTCTAGTTTCACCTACTAATTTTCCAGGTTTTACAAGTACCGTATGATAACAACATTTGATGTCGAAAATCCTCTAAAAATTTTATTGATTGCTAAGTGGATGAATCTTGACTTACAAGTCAACAACGACAAAAGTTTCTCTGTCTTTTCCATCCTCCACAAATTTCCCTTTATTTTGGCAACCATTTAAAATTGTAGTAGTACCGAGAAGAGAAAAGAATAAATAGATGATAGACTCCTATTCTATTTCAACTAGGGTGATAAATAAATTCCTCTTCTATCAGAACTAAATTTCAACAATAAAAGAAACAATAAAATAAATATCTCAATACTTCAACACTCCTTCTTGAAATGTTTGTTGTAAACTCCATGTGGCCCACAAAGTTGATTGTGGGAACAACAATGAACAAGCTTGATTTCGTTTTTGTTCTCGGATTCTCTAATTGCATGAAACTTGACAAAGATATTCTTTGTTTTACCATGCCGCACTAAATCTTAATTGCAACTTTTAGTTTCATTCCAAGATCCATCAGAATTTTCCTCAACCAAATAACTTGATTTGCATCTGTAGATGCTGCTAAATACTCTTCCTCTGCGGTAGATTGTGCCACTATTTCTCTCTTCATTAAATTCCATGAAAACACACCAGACCCAAGGAAAAACCATGGCCAGTAGTGCTCTTAATATCGTCAATATTGTTATGTCTTGAAAATCTATCATAGGGATTTACCCTCTCATAAACACTTATATTATCAAATGTCCAGAAGTAGATTATTGACGTAGTGCACCACCGCGCAAAGCACGGACAATTTACCTAATAAACCAAATATAAAGAGAATTATATTTTCCTTTTTAGAAGAAAGTAAAAGCAATTATAGCAATGCTTTAATTTTCCTTCAAGGTAAAATAAAACTCAAATATGGTAAGAAAATCACGGCAAAAACCTAACAGATATTTCCACCCCAATGACTATCAACAATGCCAAGCAAAACACCTTCTTCCACAGGTCTGAACCATATTCCAAGTTACAGAGTTCCGTCTATGTATCTAAGCACTCTTTTCGCAGTTGTAAAATGAATGTCGCTAAAATTTGAATTAATCTTTAAAGAAAACTAGAAGCATACATTAAAGCAGGTATTGATCTGCCAAGACAACTTCCAATCAAACTTCTAAAAAATGAAGCATCACACTATTCGGCTCCATCATTAAGAAGTGTCAATTTTTTGGGAATATTGGTTTCCCAATTGAGCATCGATTTTGCTGTACAAAGTTACAGAGTTCCTTCTAAGTTACATAGTTTCTTCTAAGTATACTGCTTCAACCCATATAGAGCTTTTTGAAGCTTATACACCTTACCTTCACTCCCTTGACTACAAAACCATTGTTCAAGTTTACTCTATACAAGAGTTTCACGTATGTAACCGAGTTTCCATGTCTCGTTCTTCTCAATCACTGCTATTTCGCTCTCTTTAAATGTTCAATCAAACTAGAATCTTTACATTTGAAAGTTCCTGGACAACAAGATAACATATTCCATAAATTTCTAACATAGAAATCATTAGCATTCTACTTCCAAGACTTCATTTGAATTTTCTAAAGCTAGTTCAACATCCATCATTCTGACATGAGAGATATTTCTATTTAAATAACAATCTTTATCCACCTTCACATCTCTACTTATAAAAACATTCTCTAATTCATTATTATAAATTCGATCGCCCATAGAGATAGAGGTATAACAAACCAAACTTTCTTTTTTTAATTTTGGCATAAAACTTTCTCTAATTGAAAGCTGGCACATGAGTATAACACAATGAACCAAAAACATTAAGATGTCTTTTTTATGGTACTATGAAATTCTGAGTTTTAATTGATGTTATTCAACCCACGACCTTTGTTGGAAGTCTATTTTTCTAAATTAATCTATGTGTTTATCACGTCTGCCCAAAAAAGACTTTGACAACTTTTCTTTAGAGAGGTCGGTTGCTTTGTTCCTTACATCCAGATGTTTTAGTTTATCTGGAATAAACTATTCTTGGTGCACTGACAAAAGCAAAACTTTGATTCTTCATGTGTGTCAATTTTGCTCTTATTCTGTAGAATTTAGAATGCCATCACAGAAATCATGGTTTTGCAGATTCTATGTGATGATGTTCTATGTTACGAAGAAATAAGAGCAGATATTGACACGAATAGTTCATTCCAGATCTGCCAAAACTTCTGCCTGCAGGGAACGAGAAGCAACCGAGCTCTGTTATGGAAATGTTGCCAAAGTCTTTTTGGGTCGAGGCAATAAATACATTGATTTACTTCGTGCATAGAATGACACCGGTTGAAGCTTATACACCTTACCATCACTTCCTTAAACTACAAAACCTTCAGGTTGAGCCCAATAAATCTCCTCTTCTAGAAAACCATTCCGGAAGGAAGATTTATAATTTAAATGAAGGATTTTCCACTTAATCTATGCTGTTAATACGATCAAAATTATGCTGGTGTTCATCCTTGCAACAGGTGCAGAACTATCAAAATAATCAACTCCAGGCTTTTGAGAACAAACTTTAACAACCAAATTCTCTTTGCTCTTGTTGATTGAACCATCCGCATGAAACTTCACTATGTAAACCTATTTAACTCCAGTAACTTTCTTAGTTTCAGGTTTATCAATGAGTTTCCACAGCACTTTATTGTCAATCATTATTATCAATGCTCGCTTCTACTCTTCAATCCCACTGGCATCTTGAAAGTTTGAAGGTTCCACAATAATCAGATTACATTTTCTATAAATCTAGTACCTATAACATAAAAATCTTCATTATTCTTTGCTTCCAAGTCTTAATTCGAATCTTCTAAAGCAGGTTAAATATCCATTCTTTGGACTTTAGAGATATTTAAATCACAATTGGACTCTTCATCCACCTTCACATCTCTACGTATAAAAACTTTCTAAGATTCTATATTGTAAATGATACAGCCCTTAGACATAGAGCTATACCCAACCAAAAATCATTTTTCTACTTTATAATCAAGCTTACTCCACTTGATAGTTTGTACATGAATAATACACAATGAACCAAACAGCTTAGATGTCTTATTCATGGTTATATTGAATTCCAACCCTTGTGTGTTACCTCTTTTCCATGTACATCCGTGTGTTTACCGCCTCTGCCCAAAAATAACTTGGGTAACTATTTTTATAGAGCTCTATGGCTTCTTGTTCCTTAAAGGAAAAAGTTTATCATATTTGGGATGAAGTATTTTTGGTGCATTAACAAAAGAAACCAATTTACTTATATCTGTTTCAATACCTACCATTGATTCTTCATTAGTGTGAATTTTTGCTCTTACTTCTATGGAATTTAGAACATCATCACACAAAATCATGTTTTGCGGATATTGTGTGACGATGTTCAAAATTTTGAAGAAATAAGAGCAGAAATTGACATGTGTGAAGAAATAATGGTAGGTATCGAGTTATATATAGGTATTGGTGTTGCTTTTGTCGGTACACCAAGAAAAGTTCATGCCAGATATGCCAAAAAATCTGCCCATAAGAAACAATAAGCTACGGATCTCTATAAAGAAAAAGTTGTCAAACTCTTTTTGACTAAAGGTAGTAAACACATTGATTTACTTGCGAAATAGACTACCAAAAAGGACAATATAGATGGAATGACACTAATTGAAGCTTATACATCTCATTGACACTTTGTTGAACAACAAAACCTTCGGGTTGAGCTACTTAAATCTACTCTTTTAGAAAACTATCCAAGAAGGAAGATTTGACATATAAATGCCAAATTTTCCACTTAATTTGTGTTGCCAATGCAAACAAAATTTTAATGGTGTCCATCCTTGCAAAAAGTGCAAAAGTATCTAAATTTTCAACTCCATGATGTCAAGAATAACCTTTATCAACTAACTTATATTTGTTCTTGTTGATAGATCCATCTTTGCATTCAACATCACTCAGTAAACCTATATAACTCCAAT
The DNA here is from genome assembly GCA_016801875.1 of Solanum sitiens. Lineage (NCBI taxonomy): Eukaryota > Viridiplantae > Streptophyta > Magnoliopsida > Solanales > Solanaceae > Solanum > Solanum sitiens. The sequence goes on from JABWTJ010000723.1 coordinate 445,140, forward strand.
TACTTTCTTTGTTTCAAGTTTTTCAATGAGTTTCTATGTCTTGTCTTCTCAATCATGGCTATTTCCTCCTTTATTTCTCTCATCCATTCTTCAGTCCCACTGGCCTCTTGAAAGCTTGATGGTTTCGGGAAAACAAGATTACATCTTCCATAAATTTCTGCAAAAGGTTTAGTACCTCTAACAAAAAAAATCTTTATCATTTTCTACTTCCAAGTCTTCATTTGAATCTTCGAACACAGGTTTGTTGAATGCCTCTCAAAGTGACAGTCTTTCCATTATAGAGAATAAATATTACAAAATTCTATAGATCTTTCATTCCTATACATAAAGATTAGCTTTTGTATCTCTACAAATCTGTCATTCAATCCCTTTAAATCTGCTTTCCTATCCCTCTAAATCAGCTATTCTATCACAATATTTATTCCTTTGATTCTATAATAAATCTATATGATCATGCTAATTTATATCACTGTATAACTACATTAATATAGACAATTGTTTAGATGTCCATCATGATAACATGTTCAACATCCATCCTTCTGACTTGAGAGATATTCGAATTCCAATACGTTACTGATATCTATAAAGAAAAAGTTCCTAAATAAATTTTGGGCAGAGGCGGCAACACATCGATTTACATGCAAAATAGATTACTAACAAGGGTCGTGGATGGAATGAAAACACTAGAAACTTATACAATGTACCTTCAGTTCCTTGAACTAGAACACTTTGGGTTGAGCTACATAAATCTCCTTTTCTAGATAACAATTTTAGAAGGAACATTTGACATCTAAATGTCAGATTTTGATTTCACCTTTATTTATGCTGCCAATGCAATCAAAATTTTGATAGTTTCTGGTTTGTCGACATGTTTCGATCCCTCGTTCTTCTCAATCAATGCGGTTTCTTGCATTCTTCAATCCCACTAACATCCTCTAATTTTGAATATTCCAGGATAACATGATTACATCTTTCCATAAATTTATACCAAAGGTCTAGTACCTCTAACAGAAAAATCATCATCATTCTCTACTTCCAAGTATTCATTTGAACCTTTTGAAACTGGTTCAACATCCATCCTTCAGACTTGAGAGATATTCAAATCACAATAACAATATTCATACATTCACATCGCTACTTATGAAAAATTTCCCAAATTCGATATTGTAAATTCTATATCCCTTTGATATAGACTTAGAACCAAAAAAAATTCCCTTTTCCAATTTTTTGTCAAGCTTGCTCTGTTTGACAGTTGGTACATGGGTATAACACAATTAACCAAACACCATAAGATGTCGTGTGCAATTCAAAGTTTCAACTGGTGTTATTCGATCCAGTGAAATCCCAATTCTGATTGTGTCCTTTAATAACCAGCTTTCCTGTGTGATTGTTAATAGATCCATCCGTAATCAACTTCACTCTAAAAACTTTAACTCCAATAACTTGATTAGTTTCAGGTTTTTCAATGAGTTTCCAGGTCTCATGCAATATTGTCAATTCTATAACCCTTACATATAGAACTCTAACAAACAAAAATAGCATTATAGCACAATGAACCAAATACTTTTAGATGCCTTATTGATAGTTTTATGCAATTCTAAGCTTCATTTGGGGTCCATCAATCCATGGATCTTGTTGGTAATCTATTTTTCAAGTGAATCGATGTGTTTACCGCCTCTGTCCAAATAAGATTTTGGCCACTTTTTCTTGAGATAGGTCGATTGCTTCTGTTCCTTGCAGGCAGATGTTTTAGCACATCTAGGATACAATATTCTTGGTGCACTGAAAAAAGCAAAACTTGTAGTTACATCTAACTCAATACCTACCATTTATTCTTCATATATGTCAATTTCTGCTTTTATTTCATTAGAGTTCTGATCATCATCACACAGAATCGTGGTTTTACAGATTTTGTGTGATGATGTTCTAAAGTCGGAAGAAATAAGAGTAAAAATTGACTCGGGTGAGAAATCAATGGTAGGTATTGAGTTAGAAATAATTTTATATGCTACTTTTGTCAATGCACGAAGAATATTTCAATCCCATATATGCTAAAACTTCTCCTTTAAGGAACAAGAAGCAACTGAGCTCTATAAAGAGAAAGTTTCCAAAGTATTGTTGGGAAAAGGTGGTAAACACATCGATTTACTTGCAAAATTGACAAACAATAAAGGTCGTGGATGGAATGACACTAGTTGAAGCTTATACACCTTGCCTTCACTTTTTTGAACTACAAAACCTTCGGGTTATGCTGCATATATGTAACATTTAGATCTGTAAACGTCAATTGGAAGTTGAAATGTTGTAGAAAGTTGTTGGTGCACTAAGTCTACAAGCCCTTGTACGGACCTAAGAAGATTTTACTGGCCGTTTGAGCAAGTTGTTGGTACTTTCCTGGAGTTCAGGAAAATGTTAAGTCTTAGATGGGAGTCCATGAGCAAGCAGTATGCCTCATGGATGGGTATATGTGTCATGGATGAGGCTGTTTGAATAGATATATATTAGACTTGCTGAAATTTTGCCATTTTAAGTTCTACTGACGGCTTGTACGGGTCATTCAAGGAACTATAGATTGTAGAATTCTATCTGTTGTTGATCTTTAGAAAGTTAGTATCCAATAATTTGATTACGACTTGCTAGTACGGACAATCAAAGGATATATGGACCATACTTAACCATCGTGGTTTGTAGGCCTTAGGATCCTGGCCTTTGGCAAGGTTTACTGTATAAGAAGGGGTACGACTCGTGGTTTGCAGTGCGTGTCATGGTTCTTGGTTCGTAGTTGAACTCAAGGACTCGGTCTCCATTTGTGGGAACCGCGAGTGGACAGTGAGTCTGTAGATGGGAGTACGGACCGTAGAAGCCTCTTTGTGAACGGTCCTGCCAATTTTAGGTGTGGTTAAATCAGTCTTTGCCCAACCGTTTTAAGCCCTAACCCAATGGTTTTGCACCTAATCAGGGTTATTTTTAGTTTAATTCAGCCCTAACACTCTCACAATCACTCCCAAGAGTTAGGGCAAGGATCCAAGACTCGAATGTTAGGGGTTTCAAGCATCTTCTTAAAGTTTCTACAAGAACTTTTCTTCTAGGTATGTAGGGCTATTCATACTGTTAGATTAAGTCGTTCCTCACCCCCTAAAACTAAATTCAGTCAGTATAAAGATAAATCTAGGGTTCTGCCCAAAGTTCCATGAATTCTGAATTTGCCTTGTTTATCTTATTCTGAGTTTTGATTTCTTAACTATTAAGACTATAATACTTTATACATATTGATTCTTAAGTCTTAATGATTATATTATCACATGAACCCTTGTAGATGAAACTTGTGAAAGCCTTCATGCAATTATTTCCATACAGTGATTTCAAAATTTAATGTACGTCCAAGTATATTTTAAGTGACATTTGAGAAGATCATTTATGGTTCCAAATGTGTTATTTTTGCATTGAGAAAAGTATTCCTGTTTTAAGAATAGTTTTTCAGAAGAATTTTCATTCTAAAGATTACGAAACTTTTAAAGATGTTATTTTTTGTACTAACTCAATCTAATGAGTATTATTATATGAGCATTAATACATATATTTTTGTAATAGTATTGAATACCGATTTGGATAAGAGTTAAATACAACTTAAACCCAATAACATGCACCACTAGTGTAGATGGGATCATATTGTAATTCGGGTGACTCCTCCCCAGCCTCAAGAAGGCCTTTAGAGGGATCCAAAATTTAAGTTGCCTCCTATATCCCACAATTTATTGTGTGGTTCTGGCAACATGGTTAAGACGTTGTATTATCACAAACTCTTCGTGATGGTTGTCAGTTAGAGAAACTCCCCAAGAAAGTAAAATATTTTACTCAAGTATTTTGCTATCATTTCATACTTATTTGTAAAGTTTTTTAGTGATTTCGTTTCATGTTTCATTCTTTACTTCAGATGAATTATGTTAGTTGGTCATTCAGTTCACTTAATTTAGTTTGATACACTATATCTTTTGCTCCACCAAGATGCACACTTTCTCAACTTGTGATACATTGATTTTAGGGTTTGTCGTTTTGAATCATTGTATTTTTGAATTTTTTAATTCGACTATATGCATCATGCATATATCACTATATCAACTTATATTATTTTATGAGAAACATTTGTATCATCACCAAAAAATTCAATCAACCATCACCATATATTGTGATCTCTAAAAATACATGTTTTGTGTACAATCTAAGCTAAAACTTAAATATTCTGTTTACCAGAAAAATCATTCAACCATTGCCATAAATTCAGATCTAAAACCAGAAACATTATGTATAGAATCTAGCTACAACATAAATATTCACTAGATTCCTTGATACAACACATAAATATTTGTTTAGATAAAAAAAACTTTCAATTGGATGAAGTCCATTCAAATACAAACATTCAGCTACACTCATTTTCAAAATATGGATAGAGAGAATTAGATACCATGAAAAAAAACAAAGGGGTATAGAAACATAGAAAAAAAAGGAGTTTTGGGCATTGAGTTTCATCTTCTTCACTCGCCGCAGTTGTGATATTTGAAAACAGCGTAGCTGCCGTTCTTGATTTCTAAATACATTAGTGCAAGTATATCTTTGAATTTATGAATACATGTTGGTTGTTCATTAAGAGTGCTGGACACAATTTCAATTATTCATATTCAAACTTGAATTTTTCTTTGCCTGTATGTTTATTTCAATCAGCCTCTTCTACTTTATAGACTTATACATGTTAATAATTTAGGTGTTAGCTATATTTGCTTTTCATTTTACTAAATTAAATTAGGTTGGTTTATTATCATGCACTTGAGAAAGAAGTAATAGATCACGCAAAAAAAAAGGCAAGGGGAGCATCCAGTCGAATCATTTTCTCATTTTTCTGAAATTTACCGACAGTTTGAAATGTCTCATACGATAAAATATTATGTGATTGAACTGTTTTTCTTCCTCATTTTATTTTTTTACCATATCGAAAAGGTCTTAAAATTAAGTAGATATTGATACCTGATTGCTAGATATGTAGATCTGTAAAGAGTGATACTTTGTTGAGTTCAATGGCGAAGCAGCAATAAGAGAGAAGAGAACCTACGAAAACATTTGATTAGAGTTCCCTTTTCATGGATCCAGATCTAGATGGTGTCCTTATTACCATTTATGGGTTTCAATGCATCGAATTTGTATTTAAGAAAAGAAAAGCAAACATTACCTGACGGTAAATCATCCTGATTAGATGCTAACGATAAAGTTATTTCGTCCTCTAATCTATCATGAAAGGCAACTCGCTTTTTCCCTCAGAGAGATAAGCAGTATACTTCACATCATGGGGTTAAGATCATAATCATCTAGATGAAAGAGGAACATTGGCGTAGCTAGATGAGTTATAACTTCATAAAGTTCATCGGCGGAGAAGAAGGAACCAGTGAGGAACTTTAGTGGTGAATAGTAAAAAGTTAGAGGAAATGAAAATTTTTAGGTCAAGTTTCATAGAGAAGCATCACAAAAATATTTAGTGCCACAAAGACGGGCTTGGTAAATGATGTAGGCCCAACCCAACTCGTTATTGGGATAGGGTTGAGCTAAGATTTTTCAACTTATGTTTGATGACTTTTAATGAGTCACATAAAGTCAAAATATTTTTGTGCAATTTTTCGTTATTAATATGATTTTAAGTTACACAAATGAAAAAAACGTAAAACACACTATTATTGATCCTAATTTCACATTGATGAAACAATTTTTCAACTAAAAATTGTTGTCGGAGATTTGTTTCAAATATGTATCTGACGGAAAAAATTCATGTATTATTGATATACACATGTTACGAGTATACATATTTTGGGTAGTTAGTAAAAGGAACATAATTTAATGAAAAATAATAAAGAGTAATCCATGACTGTAACGACTTTCGAGGATATGGAGTATGCATAATCTAAAGTTAATATACAAAAAAATTCAAATTCTCTCCTAAATTTTCTTCGTCACTCAGATTTTATTTTGTTTCTTCTATTTAATACATATTCCATTTTAAATAGAGTGTATTGTTCCATTTTTCAAAACCACTATATCTGATATTGACAATGACATATCATTGTGTGGTTGAGACATTCTGAAACTTGATTTTTTTAAATTATATACGATGGATATAAAATTGATGAAATTCATCTCAAGAATTACATTACATATAATGATTTGACTTATTTTAGTTCAAAACAATATGAAAGAGAGAATTTAGATTAATTATTCCTGGAAATTCAACTCCGTTGGAGATTCAAAATGAGATAAAAATAAAACTATTTATGGAGTTGAAGAATGGAGATCTAATTATTGATTGTATCCACTGTCTATAATATACAGCCTATGTATCTCATCTATCTCATTTGTCACACACACGATCACTCATGTGTACACAAATTCTAAGAGACTCTAATCTAATCAAACTAGTCTCCATTAATCCTTAAGTATCTAAAACATGATCAAGTTCTCTGTCTATGTTTCTACAAACAACGTGACGAAACTGTGGGTTTAATTTCATGCTTACATCTTCTCTCTTTCCTAATTTCCTTCTCCCTATTGTTACTATACTAAGAAACTAGACAAATATCAACAATTTACACCATGTTGAGAGTTAAGATAATGATTTTACAAACAGAAGGTGGTAGAACTCCTCTCTTTTGTGAGTTTTTAGAGTTCTAGTCTTTAATTCTTGGAGGCTCTACTGTAAGAAAGATAATAACCAATTCTTGTTCTTTTTTAATTCTTCCAAAAATTCTATACTTGATGCCTTAAAACCAACATCAAAGTAATCCACAATTGTGTTATTAAGCATCAACATTTAACTCATTATTTTGAGGTCATGTAAAGTTTATTGCTTATGTTGATGCTTTAAAATAAAGTTATCATAATTCAAGATTATGGCTGAGATATTGGAGAAGCTAATGATTTAGTCACATTTAGGCACAAGTATGAGGCTCTTTTCAACCGCTTGAGATGCTTATTTAGTATCCAAGAGCATTCATGGATATAGAGTAATTGAGGTTTACTGTGAAAATTACCCTTATATTGGAATGGATGTTAGGAAATCCATCAACCATGGATAGAATTGAAATATTTAATTTGAACATCAACAATTCGCTAGAGGTATGGATAAAGAGGGAAGGACTGAATATTCTTAAAGTGGTGGCAATTTTGAAGAGTTGGATAATGATTTGTCAGAAGAACATTATATTTTACGAAGGAGTGAAAATGGAGCACCTGGATATGAAGTTAGCAATCAAGTCTCAAGTAGATGGCATGTTTAGAAGGAGATTCTGATTGTTTTGACTATATTGCTTTCAAGAGCTTAAAAAGTAATCCTAATTCAGATAGTAAGATCAAGCCATATAGCATAGATAAAGCCACAAACCGTGGTCAGTGTTCATGGATCAGCCCCCAATTTTCAACCCCAGAACACCATTGACGGGTGACCAACACGGACCATCAGTCGATCGTCTGTCCATCGATCCTTTACGTCGGTGACCCCAACAATAGTTAAGTCAGGGGTCTTTTGGTCTTTTCCTTATGCATTGTAAAACTATATCGTTTAACCTCAAACTACGTAGATTTGGTTAGTTTTAGCCTATTAACTTAACTAAAATCTACCCTAAGAAAGTCATTCACCAAAAACATAGAAAAATTAGAACACAGAATAAGAAGGAGTCGACCAAGCCCTTATCAAGGAATGCAACGATTCTTCATCAGTTGCAGCCTCGAAATCGAAAGATTTCTCCGCATAATTCTTTACCAGGAATGTGGTATTTCACTAGTTTGTTCCATTCTCCCATTAGGTCCCTATATTTCAGTCAGAATCATGATTCCCTTAATATTATCTAGACCTAGGATTTCTTCAATGTTAGAAGTTGTTGGATTTTAGTTGTTAAAATGATCCAAGTCAGATTATCATGACTTGTGTATCTTTTGGTGTAGATTATTTCATAAATTCACAACCCTAGCTATGTAGTTCTTTTAGTTCATGAATTACACATGATAAGTAAAATATTTCAGATACATACATGCATGCCTCTATTTCGAATATCAATTATCAGTATATTAATGTTGCATTCTAAGTTTTCATGCCATTGTTTTGAGCTATCAAATATGACAACATTTCGCTCATAAAATGTTTATCACTTAATCAATTGAGAGATTCTTAATACCGAGTGGACTAGGTCCAGTCACCCTCAAGTACTAGAACAACCTGCCCCGTAGGTTGTAAGTCCCCTATGTGGGTATCATATTAGTGATCACGCCAGCCTGCCACTATACCTATGGCTGAGTATATTGGGTCCTCTCGATGGGGCATATACATTGGACTCCACATTTAGCTTATGTGGTTTTATGTCATTCATTAGTTGCTCCCTTAAGTTAAGTTAGATTTTATTGCATTGACCATGTTATCAGTATAGTTCAGTACTCAGTGTCAGCATGTTATAGACTTGGTCATTGAATTCAGTTTAGCCATGTTCAGTATCTTTAGTATTCTCTTTATGTTCAGATAATATCAGTACTTTATTTCATTTTCAGTTATATTATTGTTCTCCTTTATTCAATCATGCATGCTCAGTACCTTTCAAGTATTGATGCATACTTTGTGCTACATCTTCTCGTGAGAATGTGACATCCTCAAAACAACCGTAAGAACTCGGTATAGTCATTATGAATTTGTAGTTATGTCTATTGGAATAACAAATGCTCCAGCAGTTTTCATGGACATGATGAACAAAGTGTTAAAGCAGTACTGGACTTGTTTGTTATCGTCCTTATTTATGATATCCTCATTTACTCTAGGAATGATGAAGAACATGCGGATCATTTGAGGGTTGTTCTGCATACTCTCAAGGATCGCTTGTTATTCGCTATGTTTTAAAAATGTGAGTTTTGGTTGCAGTCAGTTGCTTTCCTTGGTCACATTGTGTCTTGCAAAAGGATCTGTGTGGATTCACAAAAGAAAACTGCAGTGAAAAAATGGCCCAGAACTACCTCTCCTACAGATATCGAAAGTTTCTTGGGGATGTGTTCACCTTGAAAGATTTGAATCTTCGCCATCACAGATGGCTTGAGTTCTTTAAATATTATGGTATGAGTGTGCATTACTATACTGTAAGGCCAAATGTTATAGAAGACTATGGATTGGTAATGTGGCACATGTAAAGGAAGAAAGAAAGGAACTAGCAAAGCATGTTCACGTGCTTTCTCTGTAGGAGTTCATCTTATGAGCATATCAGATAGTGGTGTAACAGTTCAGAATGGGTTAAAATCTTCATTGGTAGTGGAGGTTAAAGAAAAGAAACACAGTGATCTGATGTATTTTCAACTAAATGGTGCATTCCATCAGCACATAGTTGAGGTTTTCTCTTTAGAAAGAGATGGGGTTGTCACGATCGAGTGTTACGCCCTAGATATAACATGGCGTAGTTGACCCCGAAGGGGTTGCATACAAGCCCTTAGCATAATCATACACATAATGTCATAAGAAATAATGCGGAAAATTAAAACTTTTCAAACAAAAGTCATACTTCAAATATCATCAATAAAGAGTTGTGAATTACAAGACTTGTCTAATTGAAACCATCTAAACTTAAGAGTACGAAATTAGGGACTCAAGCCTTTTACATCGATGAAAGTCATAAGAAAATAAAGTACGTCTAAAACTAGAACTGAAATAACAATCTGTTCCTCCAAGTGGAGGACTCACCAAAATATAGGGAATAGTCGACCAGAGCTTTACTTTGAAGAAGAAAGTAATGATTCAACGTCCAAAACCTACACTCATAGTATGTATAAAAGAAGGGGTTAGCACAAATATGTACTAAGTATGGAAACATACAATAAAACATTTAAACATGCTAAATAGGACATTTTTAGTTGAACTATGGATTTATCAAGTTTGGGAAGCCAGTAAGCTTTTGCAAACATAAAAGAAAAGATATAGTCACAATACACCCATAACATAATAATATCAATACATTAACAGCCTCTAAAAACAGTTGTGCAGTGTATGGTTAGCACCCTATAATACCAACCTTACTAACCATTCCTTGAAGCCACATGTACGTACCTATGCGTGTAACTATCTTTGTTGGTGATTTTTCAGTAGTGGATTGAGCGTATAGATCTCATGTGGTAACCATCTTGGGTATTACACATGGTAGACTTGATTGTGTTGGATACGATAGATTTTGATGTGATATTACCCATGGATTGGTTCTATCTTTATAATGCGGTCTTGGATTGCTTTCAAATAATATCACTTTGAGCATGTATGGCATCCCTCCAATTGTGTGGATGGTTGCCGATAGCCATATGTCGAAGGGTGTAGTATAATTTTTCATAGTACGGGGGTTGAAAGGAAGAATTGTATATCTTATCATGCTTATGTTTGGGATACCACTAGCAAAACTCCTTCTAATAGGCAGTTTTAATTTTTAGAAAGTTCTTTTATGTGTTTCCTTCCGTGTTCTACCTGGTCTTTCTCTTGATAGCGACATTGGCTTCATGAGCATTGATGTTGAACTAGGCACACGACTCGTTTCTATATTTTCGTATGAGATGGATCCAACAGAGTCAATTTACCTTAAATAGAAGCCGTAGGACCATGTGAGTAAGGGGTTTGTTAGGCATAGAGTTCCCGTTTGGATGCTCATGTTCAGTTCGTGAAGAAAAGGATTGTATGTTGCATATGTGAATTGACTATATGTAGTTGAACAAGGTGACCATAAAAAATAGGTATCTAATAGCATGTATTGTAATTGTTTGACCATCTAGAGGGTGCATGGATGTTCTCTAATATAGATTTGATATTGGACTGGCTCAAGTTGATGATTAGGGTGGTGGACTTCCAAAGACTACTATTAGGACACGATACGACTACTACGAATTCATATTCATGTCTTTATAGTTGAAAAATACCCCAACATCATTCAAAGAGTTCATAAACATGTGGTTCAAATGTATTTGAGTCCTTTGTGATAATTTTCATCGATAAAATTCTAATTTACTACAGAAGAAGGGAACATATGAGCAACATCTTAGGATTTTGAACCACACAATACGAGACGAGCAGTTGTATGCCAAATTCACAAAGTGTAAATATTTTCTTGAGTGTGTGGCATTCTTAGAGAACACGTTGATAAAGAATAAAATTTGTGGATAAAAAAATATAAATTCAATACGTGATTGGTCCTAGCCTACTTCTCCTACAGAGGTTTAGAGTTTTATTGGTTTAGAAGGATGCTAGAAAAAATATTGTGAATGTATTTTCTTCGAGTGTAGTACCTTTGACTATATTGACTCGTAACAATGTCTATTTTCAGTGGTCTAATGAGTGTCATGAGGTGAGATTTCTAAAGTTCGCGACCTTGATTACTTCACCTTTGATTTGAACACTTCTTGTCGAACTTTATGGATTTATAGTCTACTATGATGCTTTTTGTGTTAGAATGAGTTGTGTGTTAATGAAACATGTAAGAGTTGTTATACATTTTTGTAGAAAGTTAAAGATTCATGTGAGGAATTATCCCACTTCTAACATGGAGTTAGTAGCGTTAGTCTTCGCGTTGATTATTCGGAGGCACTACTTGTATGTTGTTCTCTGTGAGGTATTCAACAATCAGCTTAATCTTTAGTTCATTTTTAGTAAGAATGACCTTAATGTGAGGCATCCTAGGTTGTTGTAGTTCCTAAATGACTATGATGTGACAATACATTATCACCTTAGCAAGAGCAATGTTGTAGCAGATCCCTTTAACCAGAAAGCAGTGTGGGAAGTTTAGCTTTCTTAGACGTGGAAGAGAGACTTTTTTCTTAGGACATCCTATCCGTAGACAATCAGATGATTCATCTTTATATTTCTCATCCGACAAAATGATCGCGTATGTGAAGGTTATGTCTTCTTTGATTGACCAAATTCGGGAAAAATAGTTTTAGGATATGAGGTTGAGATTGATTCGAGATAGATTTCTTAGAAGGGAGGTTAAGAAGTCGGCCTTGGATTCATAGGGTGTTTTGAGGATCGGTGGTCATATCTATATTTCTATAGTTGGAGATTTGGTTTGGTTTATTTTGTCAGGGTCCCGTTGTTTTAGATATACTATTTTCATCCTGGTACGATGAAAATGTATTATGATCTAATGCACCACTATTGGTGGTGTGAGATTAAGAGGGGCATGCGACATTTGTGGCTAGATGCTTGAACTATCAGCGGGTGAAGTTACCAATAGAGGAAAGGTGGTTTGACCCATTTTGGAGTGGATGTCAGAGCCAATAGCTATGGACTTTATGGTAGGATTTCCGCGTACTTTTTGGAGATTTGTGGCTATTTGGGTCAATAATAAATTAATTGAACAAGTCTTCTAACTTTTTTTGTTCAGGCTACCTATAGTTTATGCAGATTAGCGTAGATTTACATTTGGGAGATTTTTTGTTTGCTTGGGTGTCGATATCCAACATTTCATTACATGGTACTTAGTTCAATTCATGTTTTTGGAGGTCTTTTTATAGGGAGTTGAGTACTAGAATTGAGCTTAACACAACTTTCCATCCAAAGACAATGGTTAGTTAAAGAGGACTATTCACGTCTTGAAGGACATGTTTTAGGCATGTGTTATTTATTGTAAAGGTTAGTGGGACCAGTTCTTGGCTTTCGAGGGGTACATGTATAATATAACTACTATTTAAGTAGTCAAATGGATCAATTCTAATAGTTCTATGGTAGTAGATGTTGATCTTTGGTAGGCTGGTTTGATGCTTTTGAAGTTAAGTCGTCGGGCACCGACTTGTTGCGAAAATCTATGAGTAGTGTTAATGTGATTCAGGAGCCACTCTACCCTACCCAAAGTAGGTAGAAGAGATATGCTGATTAGATAGTTCATTGGGGACTAAGTATTTCTTCAAGTGATTTAAGTGAAGGGTGCGATGAGATTTGGGAGGAAGGGAAAGCTTACAGATAACTTTATGGTCCCTTTTATGATTTTGAGATGGATTTGAGAGATGTTCTATGAGTTAGCCTTACCCCATCTCTTTTTAATGTTAACCTTTTGTTTCATATCACTATGTTAAGATGGCATGTTGCCGATAAGTTTCACACACTTTACTCGGATACTATTTAGCCCTAACAAGTGGTATCATAGACGTGGTTCAACGATGGAGGCATGTTAGAGATGGGGTTCATTTAGGGGGTGTAGTTCTAGCTGCAACCCATTTGACAGTAATGATGATCTTTGTTGGAGAAATTGTTTCAAAGAGTCTCTCTATGTCGAGACGTAGATTTGATGGAGGAGATTTTGGAGAAGAGATGCAAGATCCTAAAGAATATGTGAAGAAGGTGAACAAATTTATTTTGTCAGAAATTCAGGCCAAGGAAGAGATTTGTTAGGGTTTATTTCTCCTGATTACCATAAATAGGTTTTCCTTTTAGTAAAAAGTTTTAATATTTTGACTAGTCCTTTGCTTGTAGGAAAGGGTTTAGGATTCTATAAATATAGGCTTGTTCCTTCTAACTTAATTAGCATTCATAAAGTAGTCCAAGGGTTTTGAGAGTTTTGGTGATGGGGGAGAATTTGTGAACCTCGTTGTATTCCGAGTGAATTGGTTGAGGTAGTTTTTCTCTATATTGTTTACTCTCATATTAATAGTAGATTGCTCATTTCCTTTGTGGACGTAGGTCGATTCCGAACCATGTTAAATCTGTCTCTTTTTATGTGTTTCTCATTTTTCTTCTCACTTGTGGTCTTTCAAGGGTTGCTTTGCTAGCTTCCACATTACACTTGCTTATTTCTATCCTAACAGGTTTGAGCTATTAGGCGAGAAGTTTTTGAATGTTTGGCTAATATTTGACTTCGGTCAACATTCTTGATATATGTTCTTGAATGAGAATTACATTAGAATGATTAACTTGAAAATTCAGAGTTTAGTCTAAACGACCTTTTGTTCTGATCACTAGGTGCTCTAGTTGAATTTGTGATGATATTGCATTTTCTTGTGTGGTTACTTTGTGTAAGTGTTGAGTAGGGTAAATATTTTAGTGAGAAGACCTCCATTGGATGTGTTGTCAATTTTGTTAAGTCTCAAATCTCAATTTTGTGGGGTAGCATAGTTTGTTTGTGTACAAGGTCTTCTGAACAAATCTTGAGCCCCCACCAGTGCATTTTCTTTACCTCAGAGTACAATTGATGTAGTCTTTGCTAGTGCATTGTGCACTGCACTCCGCTTCGCGCACCAAGTCCCACGTACGTGTAGACCAAATTTAATTGCAGTGCTAAATATATTAGCCCCATTTTCCTCTTATAACTTCTGCAACCACTCTTGAATCCTTCTTTGCAAGCACTAAAATAACTGTAGAATCGCTAAATTCTACTAGACTTGCTAAGATCCTCATTTTCAATCAACTTCAAAGAAACTGATTTGAATTTTTCCTTATGATTTCATCAAAATAATTCAACAATAACTTTAATTGATCAGAGACATGTCCGTCGATTATTATAATTGCCTTCATTTCCCCTTTTATATTTAGATAATGGTGCATGTACTCTTAACTAAATACTAACATCATTTCTAATTTTGGAGATCTTTCAATTCCCGGTTGATTTTAAGACATCCAGATATCCTTATGTTCTAGACGTGATGATTTTTACAGTTGTGGGTGAGATTATATGTTTGTACTTGAAATACTATCTTTGTACAATTTGAATTTATCTTGCGTCATTTTATATATTTTTCTTAATTGACTTCTTGAGTTTTCACAGCATTCTTGAACTCATTTATTTATTTGTCTTTGGTTTGAACTCAAGAAAGTTCTTACTATCTGAATTAGTATTACTTTCTAAGATCTTGAACATTTTAGAGTCAACACAATCAGAATCTCCTTCCTCACGTGCCATCTATTTTCGCACTTCATCACTAACTTCATCTCCACGTGCTCCATTTTCACTCCTTCGTAAAATATTGTGTTCTTATGACAAATCATTATCCAAGTCTTTAAAATTGCCACCACTTGAAGAATATTCAGTCCTCCCCTCTTCATCCGTACCTCTAGCAAATTGTTGATGTTCATTTGCACTATTGCAATTTTGTCCTTGATTGAAGGTTTTCCTAACATCCATTCCATAATGAGAGTAATGTTAAAATTGAACCTTGATTACTATATGTACACAGATATTCTTGGATACTAAAAAGGCATCTAAAGCACTTTTAAAAAGCCTCATACTTGTGCCTGTGTGACTAAATCATTAGCAGGTAATCAAACCCACAGTGTTCCTCAGTTTTTTTTGTTTGTTGTAGAAACATAGATAGAGATCAAACTTAATCATGTTTTAGATACATAGGATTAATGGAGATCAGTTCGATAAGATTAGAGTCTCTTAGTATGTGTTTACACATGAGTGATTGTGTGTGAGGAAGATGAGAAAGATAAGATACAAAGGCTATATATTATACACAGTGGATACAACCCAAAATAAGATCTCCATTCTTCAACTCCATATATAGTTTCATTTCTATCTCATTTTGAATATCCAACAGTGTTGAATTTCCATCAGCGGTGAATCCAACTCCTCTCGATCAAATTGTTTTGAAACAAAATAAACCAAATCATTATATGTAGTGTAATCCTTGAGAAGAATTTCCTCAATTTTATATCCATTGTATATAATTTCTAAAATCAAGTTTCAGAATGTCTCAACCACACAGTGATATTTCATTTTCAATCTCAGATATAGTGATTTTGAAAAATTGAACAATACACTATTTAAAATGGAATATGAATTAAATAGAAGAAACGGAATAAATCTAAGTGACGAACAAAATTTAGGAGAGAACTTAAATTTTTTTGATATATTAAGTTTGGCATAGGGATACTCCATATCCTCAAAAGTCATTAATTGCTCTTTATTTTTTGTCATTTAATTATGTCCCTTTTATTAACTACCCAAACTATGTGTACCCCTAACCCGTGTATATCAATAATACTTGTATTTTATCCGCCATACACATTCGAAACAAAACTCTGGCAGAAATTGTAATTTGAAAAATGGTTTTTTTCATTGTGCAATAAGGACCAATAATAGTGTGTTTTACATTGTTTTCATCTGGCCCCCATATAAGTACCATATTCATTTGTGTAACTTAAAATTATATTAATACCAGAAAAAATGCACACAAATATTTAGAGGTTCAGTTTTTCATTAAAAGACATCAAATATAAGTTGAGTTGAAAAATCTTACCTCAACTCTATCCCAATAACGAGTTGGATTGGGAAAACATCATTTATCAAGCCCATTTTGGTGGAACTAAATCTTTTTTTGACGCTTCTATCTGAAGCTTGACCTAAATATTTTCATTTCCTCTGACTTTTTACTATTCGTTCCTCGCAGATTCCTTTCTCTTCTTTGCCGATGAACTTTATGAAGCTATAACTCATCTAGCTACACCAATGTTCCTCATATCATTTATCGGCAACCTAGGTAATGTTTGCTTTCCTTTTCTTAATCCAAATTCTATGGAGTAAAACCCCTAAATGGTACTAAGGACACCATCTGGATCTCGATCCATGAAAAGGGAACTCTAATTGATTGTTTTCTTCGGTTCTCTTGTCTCATTGCACTGCTTCACTATTGAAGTCAACCAAGTATTACTCTCTATAGATCCGCATATCTAGCAATCAGGTATCAATACCTACTTTTGATACCTTTTAAATATGTAAACAAAATCTAAGATGACAAAGAAAAATAGTTCAATCACATAAATCTTTTATCATATTAGACATCTTAAACCGTCGGTCAAATTCAGAAAAATGAGAAACAGATTTGACTGGAGGCTTCTCTTGCCTTTTTTATTGCGTGCTCTATTACTGTTTTATGAGGTGCATGATACTTAACAAACTGAATCTAATTCAGGCTATTGAAAAGCAAATATAGCTACAACATAGATAATTAGTAATGTCTATTAGTCTATAAACTAGTAACCTAAATTCGAGATTTGCTTACACATGGTACTTAATTTCAAACTCAGCCTGAAAAGGGAAGAAAAAAACAATTTTGTGGTATCTAAATTGTGAATCTATTGTTATTCAAGTCAATTTCATTCACACTTTTATACCTAATTAGCTGAAATGGATGGAAAATCGGTGCACGAGTTTTTGGTTGAAATGTCCATTCGGACATTTCATTGAGTTGTAAATTTATTGTATGATTGGTTGAAATGTCTGTTTCCATGCATTTAATGCTTCAGAAATATGTAATGAAATTATGATTGACGTAAAACTAATGCCGGTTGTCAACTTAATGATGACCACTTATTTTCCAAACCATATTAGATTCCTCTCTACAGTTCATCCTTCCCTACAACGAACTGCTTTTTTGATGTTGATCCTCCTTTCTTACATATCCTCATCAAAAAACTTTTTTGATGAAGATATCAATGTTGGGAAGGAGGAACAATGTAAAAAAAATAGTTCATTGTAGGGAAGAATGAAGTGTAAAGAGGAAGCTTATATTGATTTTAAAATGAATGGTCATCATTGTGTTGACAGTTAAGTTACTTCTAGGTCAATGAAAATATTATAAGGTGTTGAGCTAGATGGATTTGTGTTGTGTAGGTTATATGGAGTAACTTTGGAATAGGACCTTCTAGATTATCTTGTTTTAGGGTAACTGTGATTAGCAGTATAAGTGGCTTTCTTCCGTTGTCTAATAATATATTTATATAAAACAGAACCTTAGGCCCGCCTATGTGGTGCCACCAGAAACAAGAATTCCCTTTTAAATTTATTTATTTCCAAAACTAGCTTTTCCTTTTCATGAAAAGTTGTAACTTTTATCAAAATTTGAGACTTTTATGAAAAATTGTAACTTTTATGAAAAGTTTTGACTTTTATGAAAAGTTGAAACGTTTTTGAAAAGTTGTGACATTTCTGATAAGACACAACAAATATTTGTTCCATCAGCACATAGTTGAGGTTTTCTCTTAAGAAAGAGATGGGGTTGTCACGACCGAGGGTTACCCCCTAGACGTAACATGGCGTAGTTGACCCCAAAGGGGTTGCATACAAGCCCTTAGCATAATCATACACATAATGTCATAAGAAATAATGCGGAGAATTAAAACTTTTCAAACAAAAGTCATACTTCAAATATCATCAATAAAGAGTTGTGAATTACTAGACTTGTCTAATTGAAACCATCTAAACTTAAGAGTACGAAATTAGGGACTCAAGCCTTCTACATCGATGAAAGTCATAAGAAAATAAAGTACGTCTAAAACTAGAACAGAAATAACAATCTGGTCCTCGAAGTGGAGGACTCACCAAATCATAGGGAATAGTCGACCCGAGCTTTACTTTGAAGAAGGAAGTAATGATTCAATGTCCGAAACCTACACTCATAGTATGTATAAAGAAGGGGTTAGCACAAATATGTACTAAGTATGGAACATATAATAAAACATTTAAACATGCTAAATAGGACATTTTTAGTTGAAGTATGCATTTATCAAGTTTGGGAAGCCAGTAAGCATTTTCAAACAAAAAAGACAAGCTATAGTCACAATACACCCATAACATAATAGTATCAATACATTAACACCCTCTAAAAACACTTGTGCAGTGTATGGTTAGCATCCCATAATACCAACCTTACTAACCATTCCTTTGAAGCCACATGTACGTACCAATGCATGTAACTATCTTTGCAGGTGATTTTTCAGTAGTGGAATGAGCGTATAGATCTCATGTGGTAACCATCTTGGGTATTACACATGGTAGACTTGATTGCGTTGGATACGATAGATTTTGATGTGATATTACCCATGGATTGGTTCTATCTTTATAATGCGGTCTTGGATTGCTTTCAAATAATATCACTTTGAGCATGTATGCCATCCCTCCAATTGTGTGGACGGTTGCCGATAGCCATATGTCGAGGGGTGTAATATAATTTTTCATAGTACGGGGGTTGAAAGGAAGAATTGTATATCTTATCATGCTTATGTTTGGGATACCACTAGCAAAACTTCTTCTAATAGGCAGTTTTAATTTTTAGAAAGTTCTTTTATGTGTTTCCTTCCGTTCTACCTGGTCTTTCTCTTGATAGCGACATTGGCTTCATGAGCATTGATGTTGAACTAGGCACACGACTAGTTTCTATATTTTCGTATGAGATGGATCCAATAGAGTCGATTTACCTTAAAGAGAAGTCGTAGGACCATGTGAGTAAGGGGTTTGTTAGGCATAGAGCTCCCGTTTGGATGCTCATGTTCAGTTCATGGAGAAAAGGATTGTATGTTGCATATGTTAATTCACTATAGGTAGTTGAACAAGGTGACCATAAAATATAGGTATCTGATAGCATGTATTGTAATTGTTTGACCATTTAGAGGGTGCATGGATGTTCTCTAATATAGATTTGATATTGGACTACCTCAAGTTGATGATTAGGGTGGTGGACTTCCAAAGACTACTATTAGGACACGATACGACTACTACGAATTCATATTCATGTCTTTCTAGTTGAAAAATACCCAAACATCATTCAAAGAGTTCATAAACATGTGGTTCAAACGTATTTGAGTCCTTTGTGATAATTTTCATCGATAAAATTCTAATCTACTCCAGAAGAAGGGAACATATGAGCAACATCTTAGGATTGTGAACCACACAATACGAGATGAGCAGTTGTATGCCAAATTCACAAAGTGTAAATTTTTTCTTTAGTGTGTGGCATTCTTAGAGAACACGTTGATAAAAAATAAAATTTGTGGATAAAAAAATATAAATTCAATACGTGATTGGTCCTAGCCTACTTCTCCTACAGAGGTTTAGAGTTTTATTGGTTTAGAAGGATGCTACACAACAGTTTGTGAATGTATTTTCTTCGAGTGTAGTACCTTTGACTATATTGACTCGTAACAATGTCTAATTTCAGTGGTCTAATGAGTGTCATGAGGTGAGATTTCTAAAGTTCGCGACCTTGATTACTTCACCTTTGATTTGAACACTACTTGTTGAACTTTATGGATTTATAGTCTACTATGATGCTTTTTGTGTTAGAATGGGTTGTCTGTTAATGAAACATGTAAGAGTTGTTATACATTTTTCTAGAAAGTTGAAGATTCATGAGAGGAATTATCCCACTTCTAACTTGGAGTTAGTAGCGTTAGTCTTCGCGTTGATTATTCGGAGGCACTACTTGTATGTTGTTCTCTGTGAGGTTTTCAACAATCAGCTTACTCTTTAGTTCATTTTTAGTAAGAATGACCTTAATGTGAGACATCCTAGGTTGTTGTAGTTCCTAAATGACTATGATGTGACAATACATTATCACCTGAGCAAGAGCAATGTTGTAGCAGATCCCTTTAACCAGAAAGTAGTGTGGGGATTTTAGCTTTCTTAGACGTGGAAGAGAGAATTTTTTCTTAGGACATCCTATCCGTAGACAATCAGATGATTCATCTTTATATTTCTCATCCGACAAAATGTCACGAACCAAAATCGAGCCGCGAATGGCACCCACACTTATCCTACTATGTGAGCGAACCAACCAATCTAAAACCCCAACATATTGAACAAAAATACAAAGCGGAAGACTTAAAACTCATTAACGAAATCAATTAAATAACTTCTAAAATTTATAACTCATTATCCCCAAAATCTGGAAGTCATCATCACAAGAACATCTATCCTCAAGCTACTAATCTAAAAGTATCTAAGAAGCTAAAATAAATAAAAGGCTAGTCCATGCCGGAAGTTCAAGGCATCAAGACTTGAAGAGAAGATTCAGTCCAAGCTAGAAGCATTAGCTCACCCTGAAATCCGGTGTAGTGAAGACTGGCTAGAATTGCTGTTGAGTTGAAGACGACGGTACGTTTGCTGCATTCCCCAAATAACAAAGAAAGAAACAACAAGTAGGGGGTCAGTACAAAACACAAGTACTGAGTAGGTATCATCGGCCAACTCAAAATAGAAAACAGTATATATCAGTTCATATCATAAATCAACTACAATACTCAACATGTAGCAACAAGTACTATAATCATCAATAAGTACTACCAAGTTCATCCATGAGGACTCAAGCCTCAATACCACACTCATTTGGGAATTAGGTTCATTACATTGAGTATATTAACATCTCTCAAGATTCATTATCTTTCTTCCTCTTGTGTCGGTACGTGACACTCCGATCCCCTACTACTATGTGTCGGAACGTGACACTCCGATCCCTTAATTCTACGTGTCGGTTCGTGACAACCGATCCCTAATACTATGTGTCGGAACGTGACACTCCGATCCCCTAATTCTATGTGTCCGGTTCCGACAAAACCCGCCCGAACTCTATGTCCGAAATGACGACCCATCCCCTAATTCGAAACGTCGTTTCATGAACCCCGATCCCCTAATAATATTTCGGAAGCGTGACACCCGATCCACTACATCATTCTATCAAATTCATCAAGCCTTCTTTATACCAAGGCATCATCAATAACAAGGTGAATTAGGGTTTCTTCAAGATTTTGGATTCAAAAGCTTCATTATGCTTATTTTATCACAATCACATAATCACATTCATGCAAGCATACAATTAAGCATATAGAAGGGTTTACAATACTACCAATACATATCATTCGCTATTAAGAGTTTACTACGAATAGTATCAAAACCATAACCTACCTTCACCGAGGATTCGTGATCAAGCAAGAAATCTCTCAAAGCTTTTTGTTTCCTCTTCGTTTGTCTCTCTCTATCGATCGTTCCTTTTTCTCCTTGTTTTTCTATTTTTCTTCTTCAAAACCCTCTTTCCTTTCCCTAATTAGCACATAATTAAGTATAAAAGATGAGGAATTAACCCACTAATTAACTCAAGGTTATCTCCTTTACACCCCCAAGAATTTGAGTTATTAATATTAACCCACGAAATTCATAATTATAGCAGGAATAGTCCAAAACGCCCCTTTAAAACTTACCCAGAAATCCGACCCAGACTGGGATTACGCAACCTGTGACGTCCCGTCGTGCCTGCGACGGTCCGTCCTGCAGGTTCGTCACAACCTTCAGAGACTCAATTTCCTTGATGAGTCTGAGACGGTCCGTCGTGCCTACGACGGTCCGTCCTGCACTTCCGTCACGACGGACAGAGAATTGCTCCCAGCACCCAATTCTCAAGAGTTGAAGTGTTTTGAAACGGAACCTCACAACGGTCCGTCGTGTCTGTGACGGTCCGTCCTGCAGGTCCTTCACAGAGTTCAGAGAGTCGATTTCAGCACTCAAATATACGAATTCCAAGTGTTTTGGAACGAGACACCCTCGACGGTCCGTCGTGCCTATGACGGTCCATCGTGGGATACGTCGTCTCAGACAGTTTTTCCAGAAATAAAATCTGCTGCTCAAAACGACTAAGCAGGTCGTTACACAAAATGATCGCGTATGTGGAGGTTATGTCTTCTTTGATGGACCAAATTCGGGAAAATAGTTTTAGGATATGAGGTTGAGATTGATTCGAGATAGATTTCTTAGAAGGGAAGTTAAGAAGTCGGGCTTGGATTCATAGAGTGTTTTGAGGATTGGTGGTCATATCTATATTTCTATAGTTGGAGATTTGGTTTAGTTTATTTTGTCAGAGTCCCGTTGTTTTAGATATACTATTTTCATCCTGGTGCGATGAAAATGTATTATGATCTAATGCACTACTATTGGTGGTGTGAGAATAAGAGGGACATGCGACATTTGCGGCTAGATGCTTGAACTATCAGCGGGTGAACTTACCAATAGAGGAAAGGTTGTTTGACCCAACAGTTACCCATTTTGGAGTGGATGTCAGAGCCAATAGCTATGGACTTTATGGTAGGATTTCTGCGTACTTTTTGGAGATTTATGGCTATTTGGGTCAATAATAAATTAATTGAACAAGTCTTCTAACTTTTTTTGTTCAGGCTACCTATAGTTTATGCAGATTAGCGTAGATTTACATTTGGGAGATTTTTTGTTTGCTTGGATGTCGATATCCAACATTTCATTACATGGTACTTAGTTCAATTCATGTTTTTGGAGGTCTTTTTATAGGGAGTTGAGTACTAGAATTGAGCTTAACACAACTTTCCATCCAAAGACAATGGTTAGTTAAAGAGGACTATTCACGTCTTGAAGGACATGTTTTAGGCATGTGTTATTTATTGTAGAGGTTAGTGGGACCAGTTCTTGGCTTTCGAGGGGTACATGTATAATATAACTACTATTTGAGTAGTCAAATGGATCAATTCTAATAGTTCTATTGTAGTAGATGTTGATCTTTGGTAGGCTGGTTTGATACTTTTGAAGTTAAGTCGTCGGGCACCGACTCGTTGCGAAAATCTATGAGTAGTGTTAATGTGATTCAGGAGCCACTCTACCCTACCCAAAGTAGGTAGAAGAGATATGCTGATTAGATAGTTCATTGGGAACTAAGTATTTCTTCAAGTGATTTCCGTGAAGGGTGCGATGAGATTTGGGAGGATGGGAAAGCTTAGAGATAACTTTATGGTCCCTTTTATGATTTTGAGATGGATTTGAGAGATGTCCTATGAGTTAGCCTTACCCCATCTCTTTCTAATGTTAACCTTTTGTTTCATATCACTATGTTATGACGGCATGTTGCCGATAAGTTTCACACACTTTACTCGGATACTATTTAGCCCTAACAAGTGGTATCATAGACGTGGTTCAACGATGGAACCATGTTAGAGATGGGGTTTATTTATGCGGGTGTAGTTCTAGCTGCAACCCATTTGACAGTAATGATGATCTTTGTTGGAGAAATTGTTTCAAAGAGGCTCTCTGTGTCGAGACGTAGATTTGATGGAGGAGATTTTGGAGAGGAGATGCAAGATCCTAAATAATATGTGATGAAGGTGAACAAATTTATTTTGTCAGAAATTCAGGCCAAGGAAGAGATTTGTTAGGGTTTATTTCTCCTGATTACCATAAATAGGTTTTCCTTTTAGTAAAAAGTTTTAATATTTTGACTAGTCCTTTTCTTGTAGGAAAGGGTTTAGGATTCTATAAATATAGGCTTGTTCCTTCTAACTTAATTAGCATTCATAAAGTAGTCCGAGGGTTTTGAGAGTTTTGGTGATGGGGGAGAATTTGTGAACCTCGTTGTATTTCGAGAGAATTGGTTGAGGTAATTTTTCTCTATATTTTTTACTCTCATATTAATAGTATATTGCTCATTTACTTTGTGGACGTAGGTCGATTCTGAACCATGTTAAATCTGTCTCTTTTTGTGTGTTTCTCGTTTTTCTTCTCACTTGTGGTCTTTCAAGGGTTGCTTTGCTAGCTTCCATATTACACTTGCTTATTTCTATCCTAACAGGTTTGAGCTATTAGACGAGAAGTTTTTGAATGTTAGGCTAATATTTGACTTCGGTGAACATTCTTGATATATGTTCTTGAATGAGAATTACATAAGAATGATTAACTTCAAAATTCAGAGTTTAGTCTAAACGACTTTTTGTTCTAATCGCAAGGTGCTCGAGTTGAGTTTGTGATGATATTGCATTTTCTTGTTTGGTAAGTTTGTGTAAGTGTTGAGTAGGGTAAATATTTTAGTGAGAAGACCTCCATTGGATGTGTAGTCAATTTTGTTAAGTTTGAAATCAATTTTGTGGGGTAGCATAGTTTGTTTGTGTACAAGGAATTCTGAACAAATCTTGAGCCCCCACCAGTGCATTTTCTTTACCTTAAAGTACAGCAGATGTAGTCTTTGCTAGTGCATTGTGCACTGCACTCCGCTTCGCGCACCAAATCCCGCGTACGCGTAGATAACTTCTGCAACCACTCTTGAATCCTTCTTTGCAAGCACTAAAATAACTGTAGAATCGCTAAATTCTACTAGACTTGCTAAGATCCTCATTTTCAATCAACTTCAAAGAAACTGAAGTATTTGAATTTGTCCTTATGATTTCATTAAAACAATTTAACAATAACTTGAATTGATCAGAGATATGTCCGTCGATTATTATAATTGCCTTCATTTCCCCTTTTATATTTAAAAAGCCTCATACTTGTGCCTATGTGTGACTAAATCATTAGCAGGAAATCAAACCCACAGTGTTCCTCACGTTTTTTTTTGTAGAAACATAGATAGAGATCAAACTTAATCATGTTTTAGATATATAGGATTAATGGAGATCATTTTGATAAGATTAGAGTCTCTTAGAATGTGTTTACACATGAGTGATTGTGCGTGAGGCAGATGAGAAAGATAAGATACAAAGGCTATATATTATACATAGTGGATACAATCCAAAATCAGATCTCCATTCTTCAACTCCATATATAGTTTCATTTCTATCTCATTTTGAATATCCAACAGTGTTGAATTTTCATTAGCGGTAAATCAAACTCCTCTCGTTCAAATTGTTTTGAAACAAAATAAACCAAATCATTATATGTAGTGTAATCCTTGAGAAGAATTTCATCAATTTTATATCCATTGTATATAATTTCTAAAATCAAGTTTCAGAATGTCTCAACCACACAGTGATATTTCATTTTCAATCTCAGATATAGTGATTTTGAAAAATTGAACAATACACTATTTAAAATGGAATATGAATTAAATAGAAGAAACGGAATAAATCTAAGTGACGAACAAAATTTAGGAGAGAATTTAAATTTTTTTGATATATTAATTTTGGCATAGGGATACTCCATATCCTCAAAAGTCGTTAATTACTCTTTATTTTTTGTCATTTAATTATGTTCCTTTTATTAGCTACCCAAACTATGTGTACCCCTAACCCGTGTATATCAATAATACTTGTATTTTATCCGTTATACACATTCGAAACAAAACTCTGGCAGAAATTGTAATTTGAAAAAATGTTTTTTTTCATTGTGTAATAAGGATCAATAATAGTGTGTTTTACATTGTTTTCATCTGGCCCCCATATAAGTACCATATTTATTTGTGTAACTTAAAATCATATTAATACCAAAAAATTGCACACAAATATTTAGATGTTCAGTTTTTCATTAAAAGACATCAAATATAAGTTGATTTGAAAAATCTTACCTCAACCCTATCCCAATAACGAGTTGGGTTGGGAAAATTTCATTTATCAAGCTCATTTTGGTGGAACTAAATCTTTTTTTGACACGTCTCTCTGAAGCTTGACCTAAATATTTTCATTTCCTCTGACTTTTTACTACTCGTTCCTCGCAGATTCCTTTCTCTTCTTCGCCGATGAACTTTATGAAGTTATAACTCATCTAGCTACACCAATGTTCCTCTCATCATTTACCGGCAACCTAGATAATGTTAGCTTTCCTTTGCTTAATCCAAATTCTATGGAGTAAAACCCATAAACGGTACTAAGGCCACCATCTGGATCTCGATCCATGAAAAGGGAACTCTAATTGATTGTTTTCTTCGGTTCTCTTGTCTCATTGCACTGCTTCACTATTGAAGTCAACCAAGTATTACTCTCTATAGATCCGCATATCTAGCAATCAGGTATCAATATCTACTTTTAATACCTTTTAAATATGTAAACAAAATCTAAGAGGACAAAGAAAAATAGTTCAATCACATAAATCTTTTATCATATTAGACATCTTAAACCGTAAGTCAAATTCAGAAAAATGAGAAACAGATTTAACTGGAGGCTTCTCTTGCCTTTTTGGTTGCGTGCTCTATTATTGTTTTATGAGGTGCATGATACTTAACAAACCGAATCTAATTCAGGTTATTGAAAATCAAATATAGCTAACAACATAGATAATTAGTAATGTCTATTAGTCTATAAACTAGTAACCTAAATTCGAGATTTGCTTACACATGGTACTTAATTTCAAACTTAGCCTGAAAAGGGAAGAAAAAAACAATTATGTGGTATCTAAATTGTGAATCTATTGTTATTCAAGTCAATTTCATTCACACTTTTATACCTAATTAGCTGAAATGGATGGAAAATCAGTACACGAGATTTTGGTTGAAATGTCTATTCGGCCATTTCATTGAGTTGTAAATTTATTGTATGATTGGTTGAAATGTCTGTTTCCATTAATGCTTCAGAAATATGTAATGAAATTATGATTGACCTAAAACTAACGCCGGTTGTCAACTTAATGATGACCACTTATTTTCCAAACCATATTAGATTCCTCTCTACAGTTCATCCTTCCCTACAACGAACTGCTTTTTTGATGTTGATCCTCCTTTCTTACATATCCTCATCAAAGAACTTTTTTGATGAAGATATCAATGTTGGGAAGGAGGAACAATGTAAAAAAAAATAGTTCATTGTAGGGAAGAATGAAAAGAGGAAGCTTATATAGATTTTAAAATGAATGGTCATCATTGTGTTGACTGTTAAGTTACTTCTAGGTCAATGAAAATATTATAAGGTGTTGAGCTAGATGGATTTGTGTTGAACTTTTTAGTATAAATCATAGTGATTCATGTATATGTTGCAACTTCTTTGAAGAATTGTGACTTTTATGAAGAGTTGTGACTTCTTTGAAGAGTTGTGACTTTTATGAAGAGTTGTGACTTTTTTGAAGAGTTGTGACTTTTATGAAGGGTTGTGACTTTTATGAAAAAATAGGACTCTTATGAAAGGTTGTGACCTTTCTGAAGGTTTGTAACTTTTCCAAAGAGTTGTGACATTTCTGATAAGACACAACAAATATTTGTTCATACTACCCTATTTTGTCTATAAATATTGGAATTTATTGCCACTGTAATTTGTTGGTTGTTTTTTCCACTATAGGGTAGTCAAATTCAAATATATTAATTGAGTTTTTATGAAGTTTGTTTCATTCTTAAAAGTTTTCATGGAGCTTAATCTTTATTATAAGTCATAGTGATTCATCTAACTATGGTAAAAAAAAAAAAATCCTATTTTGGTGACTTTTTTTAAAATATGTTGAAGTGTCAGCAAGGATGATTGAAAATCAATCTTCTCTTTCGTCCCTTTCTACAGGCCTCTTCATATAAACAAAGCAAATTGATTTCAATTGCAATGCGACATTACGACTCTTGGACCTCATAGTGTACAACTCATAACGCTATTGAAATGGTTGAATTCATTACATTTTGTTCTTAATTAAACAAATCTCTTATTTCTTTCATTATTATTTGTATTTTTTCTTTTAATTCAAATACATTAATTATACTTCGTATAAAGTGTTTCATTTCTCGATATTTTCTTCCTCCCATTTTATGAAGCTGAACTTTTTAGTATAAATCATAGTGATTCATGTATATGTTGCAACTTCTTTTTTGCTATTTTGGTGAATTTTTTTTTGAATTATCTTAATAATATCAATGTGGAAGACTGAAAATTTATCTTCTCTTTTGTCCCCTTTTATAGGGTTTCTTCATGTACTTTTGGGAAAAATTATTTGTGGATTGTGCTATATTTGATAGCACACAATAATAAATATTTGATAACTAATGCGTAATCAACGATGAAGTTTGTTACAAGAACCAAAATGATTGCTCTCTTGCTTGCCACAGTTAGTATATTATTTTTATTGTTTTTTCCTAGGTACAAATATTTTGTATGTCATTGCACTATTGCTAGAATATTTGTATAGAGACAACTTGTCCGCATCTTTTATTGCAAGTTAACTAATTTGTAAAACTTCTTCTTCTCTTCTATTTTCAGCATAATAAGAGATCAAGTTTTCGTGAAACTAACAAATCTCCAAATACACTACAACAAAAATATTTTCTATCGGCAATAAATATGCACATTCGCAAAAAGTGCTACAACCTTTAACGACATTAATTAATTATCATTGAATTCAATGTTGTTACAGACATTAGGGACATTTATACAAGTACAAATTGCCTCTGAAAATACATATTTAATGATAATTAAGCTATTACTTATCATTAAAGATCATTTTTTGTAGTTATAACTCATTCTTTTGATATTTTTTTTTAATTTTTGATAAAGAAGTAATAACTCTTTCTGGCTTCTTTCAATTAAATTTGTGAACTATAAACTTGAATAATACCCGAAAGACTATCTTTTTGAAAATTATATTAAGCACATGCATTTTTCTTCTTGATTGTTATGAAAGTGAGGCCGACTTGATTATTATTTTTGGATATTTGCGTGTTCAAGTACTCACAAAATCATGTTGTGAGATTTTAATATGTTATGTGTCAAAATTTTATTTAGTATATCCCGTTGTGAACATTCAGATGTTACCTACTACATGGTTGATAATTGCATTAATGTTTTGTAACTGCATACTATAACTATAACAATAACTATGTTTTATTCCAAATAAGTTGGGGCCGGTGATATGAAACCTTAAAAATAGTAATGACTATCTTGAGACATTGCCAAAAAACATTTATGATAATAACAATTTTAGGGTCATTTTTAGCATGTACTTGATATGCCATACAATAATAAAAAAAGAGATTGATTAAGGCTCATAAAAAATGAGTCAAAGATCGTCCATATTGAATTTAATTAATTATGATCTTGTATGGACGTGATGTTCCACTTTACTTGGTAGTGTTGTTTTTCAATTTTTTCTGGTCTCTTTTTTAACTTCTAATGTTGTTCTTTATGAATTCTTAGAATTTATAATTTTTCATTACATCTTACCAACTATTTCGAGGGAGATTTTCTTAGAATTCTTACTAATATTTAAATTTATCTATGAATCATAATTTTAGTATGACAATTTTTTTTAAAAACAAATATAGCACTATAAGATTTCGGAGAAACAATTTGCCTCAAGATAAAATGTTTTTGCCTATTATGTTTCGAGAATACAAATATTACCTAATGATAATATGTAAGCCTATTAAAATATTTCATTCCCATGCGAAGCACGGGTAATTTGCCTATTTTTTTATAATCGTGAAAATGTCATCACTCCATCATCAATTCGATAATTTCATGGGTTCATTTCTTGGTAATCTTTCTATTTGAAAAACAAAATTCCATTTAAAGGATTTGTACTTTTCCATTCTATATAATAGTAACAATATTTTGTATCATTTTGAATATCCATTCATTTCTTTCCTCCCTATACCCTAATTGTGGAATTATATTATGTATGTTGTTGACTTGTTGTAGTTATTTCTTTTGGATGTGAAAAGATAGATGATTGCGTTGAACTAAGTATTAAATTCACAACAAACTTTTCTAGGTTATAAATAAAAAGTTTAAAATAATTCTTTATTTAAAGGAAACCTTACACATATCAATTAGGTAGTACTATAATTCATAGTTCTTTCTACAATTTAAGCAAACCTTTCTGTGTTTAAGGGCTTTGGTCTGACCCGCCAGATTTTTTTAGCATCATCATATGATGTTTTTTTCATTAATGATTAGAGTTTTAGGAGTTTCATCTTGTGCAAATTTGTGTTATGAATTCATAACCAATCCTATTGAACCCCACATAGCATTCTCCTATTTTTTCCTCCTCCTCCTTTACTTTTTCATTTCATTCATAGACATAGTACGGTATAGGATTTCTTCTTCAACTCTACTGACTCCATTATTTTGATTTATCCACATTGAACTTCTTGTTCTTAGTGAATGGTAATTTAAAACAAAATTGGTATATCACGAGGAGAATATCTTGAACTAGAGGGATTTTTGTGCAGATTTAAGGTGAATTTAGTTGAATTTTCAAAGAAA
>JABWTJ010000723.1:487228-525753 GCA_016801875.1 Solanum sitiens
GGAGGGTCACGTTCCGACACATAGTATTAGGGGATCGGGTGTCACGAACCGACACGTAGAATTAGTGGATCGGAGTGTCACGTTCCGACACATAGTATTAGGGGATCGGGGGTCACGAACCGACACGTAGAATTAGGGGATCGGAGTGTCACGTTCCGACACATAGTATTAGGGGATCGGGTGTCACGAACCGACAACGTCGAAATTAGGGGATCGGAGTGTCACGTTCCGACACATAGTATTAGGGGATCGGGTGTCACGAACCGACACGTAGAAGTAGGGGATCGGAGTGTCACGTTCCGACACATAGTATTAGGGGATCGGGTGTCACGAACCGACACGTAGAAGTAGGGGATCAGAGTGTCACGTTCCGACACATAGAATTAGGGGATCGGAGTGTCACGTTTTCGACACATAGTAGTAGGGGATCGGAGTTTCACGTACCGACACAAGAGGAAGAAAGATAATGAATCTTGAGAGATGTTTATTTACTCAATGTAATGAACCTAATTTCCCAAATGAGTGGGGTATTGAGGCTTGAGTCCTCATGGATGAACTTGGTAGTACTTATTGATGATTATAGTACTTGTTGCTACATGTGAGTATTGTAGTTGATTTATGATATGAACTGATATATACTGTTTTCTATTTTGAGTTGGCCGATGATACCTACTCAGTACTTGTGTTTTGTACTGACCCCCTACTTGTTGTTTCTTTCTTTGTTATTTGGGGAATGCAGCAAACGTACCGTCGTCTTCAACTCAGCAGCAATTCTAGCCAGTCTTCACTACACCGGATTTCAGGGTGAGCTAATGCTTCTAGCTTGGACTGGATCTTCTCTTCAATGTCTTGATGCCTTGAACTTCCGGCATGGACTAGCCTTTTATTTATTTTAGCTTCTTAGATACTTTTAGATTAGTAACTTGAGGATAGATGTTCTTGTGATGATGACTTCCAGATTTTGGGGATAATGAGTTATAAATTTTAGAAGTTATTTAATTGATTTCGTTAATGAGTTTTAAGTCTTCCGCTTTGTATTTTGTTCAATATGTTGGGGTTTTAGATTGGTTGGTTCGCTCATATAGTAGGATAAGTGTGGGTGCCACTCGCGGCTCGATTTTGGGTCGTGACAGAGGTAATTGGTCTTTGGCCAAAGATTATGGAAAATATAATCTTGCTATAGTGGAAACTTTAAACTTTCAGGATGCCAGTGGGATTGAAGAGTAGAAGCGAGCATTGAAGGAGGAAATAGCCATGATTGACAAGAACGACCTGTTAAAACTCAACCATAAACATGAAACTAAATAAATTTATGAAGTTAAATAGATTTTACATACTGAAGTTTCATGCGGATGGATCAATCAACCAGAACGAAAAGAATTTGGTTGTTACTGTGTATTCTCAAAAGCCTGGAGTTCATTATTTAGATAGTTCTGCACCTGTTGCAAGGATGGACACCAGCAGAATTTTGATCGTATTGGCAGCACCGATGAAGTGGAAAATCCTTCATTTAAATGTGAAATCTGCCTTCAGGAATGACTTTTTAGAAGAGGAGATTTATTGAGCTCAACCCGAAGGTTTTGTAGTTTAAGGAAGTGAAGGTAAGTTGTATAAGCTTCAGCCGGTATCATTCCATCCATGACCCTTGTTTGTAATCTATTTTTCAAGTAAAAAGATGTGTTTATCGCTTTGGCCAAAAATGACTTTGGCAGCATTTCCATAACAGAGCTCGGTGTCTTCTCGTTCCCTGCAGGTAGAAGTTTTAATATATCTTGGATGAACTAGTCATGTCAATATCTGCTCATGTTTCTCCATAAATTAGAACATCATCACATAAAATCTGAAAAACCATGATATTGAGTAATGACGTTCTAAATTCTACAAAAATAATGGAAAAATTTAAAAGATGAAGAATCAAAGCGTCTATTTTATCAGTGCACCTAGAATAGTTTATTTTAGATAAACAAAAACTTCTGCATGTAAGGAACAAAAGAATCCAAGCTCTCTAATGAGAGTTGCCAAAGTCTTTTTTGGGCATAGGCCATAAACACATAAAATAATTTAGCAAAATAGACTTCCAACAGAGGCCGTGGGTTGAATGACATCAATTGAATTTCGGAATTTCATAAAACCATCAATAATACATCTTAATGTTTTTGTTCATTGTATTATACTCATGTACCAGCTTTCAATCGAAGAAATCTTTTTGCCAAAATGGAAAAAGGAATTTTGGTATTTTTATAACTCTATCACTATGGGCTATAGAATTTATAATATTGAATCTGAGAATGTTTTGATAAGTAGAGATGTGAAGGTGGATGAAGATTCTTATTGGGATATGAATATCTCTCATGTCTGAATGATGTATGTTGAACCGGCATTAGAAGATTAAAACGAAGTCTTGGAAGTAGAATGTATTGAGTTTGCTTTGTTACTGTAATCAATTTTTAAAAATAATAAGTTACTTAGTTTTAAGATGAATTTGAATTTTAAATATATGTTAGGTTATTTTAGTTGTTGAGATTATTTAGTCTTTTTAAATTTTTGTTATGCAGATTTTCTACAGATTATGTTGTCAAGTTGGCTATTTAATGCCCTATTATGTTTAATAAAATATTGAGAGACATTTTCAATCTTTTTGTGCCGCGCCATATTTAAAAAAACACCAAGAGTGGTATCAAGAGCTTCACTGATCTTAAGGGATCTATGAAATCTTACAAACAATTACCATACATTTTTTAACCCGTAAGGCTACCGTTTAAACCCATCAAGGCTACTTTTTCAATCCGTGCTTTTTTTCCAACGCACAAGATTTTTTAAAGCAACTTTTAACCATAAATAATTGCAAGCAGTAGTCTTTTTTTGAATGCCCCAAAACTTTTAACTGGTGAAAACTATTAAATTTGGTCAGTGAAAATGAAATCATAGCTTGAAGCCTATGATCTGTTGGAAGTTGTAATGGGAGATGTACCTTTACAACATCTCCCTTCAAATCCACCCTTGCTAAATTAAATCTCATTTTGGATGAAAAAAATTAAACAATACAAAGCCAAAACTGTAATCAAAATTCAGTTGCAGATTCGATTTTTTCTAAATTCGTGACTTGTGTGACGCAAAAGAAGCTTGGGAATAATTAAAAAAAAAAAGAATATCAAGGAAGTGATCGAGTCAAGCAAAATTTTGAATTTGAACAGAGATTTTGTATCTCTTAGGATGCAAGAGGATGAAACTATTGTTAAGTATTCTGAAAAGATTTCTTTTATTGTTAATAAAATCATATTTCTTGGTGAGGATTTCAAAGATGACAGAATAGTAGAAACAATCTTGTTACAATTTCAGAGATACTCGAATCTAAAATTTAATCTCTAGAAAAGTCTAAAGATCTCTCTACTATTTCTATTGAAGAACTAATAAAATCTCTTCAAGAACAAGAGCAGAGATGAGCCTTAAGGCAAGACAAAGATAATGTTACTGAGGGTGCCTTTTATGCACCAAAGAGAAAAGAAAAAGGTGATTATCCCTTTTGCACATACAACAAAAGAAAAAGACACTTGATTTTTTTTTTTTTGGTGGAGACCTGATGCAATATGTGGAAATTGCAAGCATGTCAGTAATGTTACAAAAGTATGCAAGATGAAGAACAAGTCGTAGAAGTAGAAATCGAGGAGGAGCAAATTTTTTAAGTTGCAGTATCTAAAGCAAAGGAGGAGTGTTGAGTTTGCTTTTAGTTACTGCAGTCATTTTTAAAAAATAATAAGTTTGTTTTTTAAGATGAATTTGAATTTTAAATATTTATTAGGTTTTTTAAATTGTTGAGATTATTTAGTCTTTTTAAATTTTTATTATGCAGATTTTCTTCAAATTATGTTATCAAGTTATCTATTTAAAGCCCTATTATGCTTAATAAAATATTGAGAGATATTTTCAATATTTTTGTGCTGCCCCATCTTTTAGAAAAACACCAACAAAATGATGTTGATTTTTCTATTAGAAATTTATGGAATATGTTATTTTGTTATCCAGGAATTTTTACACTTTCAAGATTCTAGTTGGATAGAAGAATTCTAGCAAGCGAATAGCAATGATTGAGAAGACCGTGAAATGAAAACTCGTTTACATACCTGAAACTAAGCAAGTTGTTGGAGTGAAAATGTGTATAAAGTAAACTTGAAGGAATATTTGATATCGAAATACCAGATGTTCATTCCAGGTGTAGCTCACCACGAAGGTTTTGTGGTTCAAGGAAGTGAAGGTAAGGTGTATAAGCTTCAAAAAGCTCTATATGGGTTGAAGCAGGATCCAAGGGCTTGGTATAGCCGAATCTATGCTCAAACAAATGACAACGATGCACACTCTATGTGTAGACACTTCCTAATGCTGGATTAGTGTGATGCTTCATTTTTTATAAGTTTAATTGGAAGTTGTCTTTGCATCTCAAGACCTGATTTAACATATGCTGCTAGGTTTCTTTCAAGATTAATGCAAAGTCTCAGTCACATTCATTTTACTGTTGTGAAAAGAGTGCTTAGATACTTAGAAGGAACTTTGTAACTTAGAATATGGTTCATACATGTGGAAGAAGGTGCTTTTTTTGGCATAAATTGGTAAAACAAAGCATATCTTTGTCAAGTTTTATGCCATTAGAGAGGTCGAGAAAAAAAAGGAAATCAAGCTTGTTCATTCTTGTTCCTATAATCAAGTCGCTGATATTTTACTAAAGCTCTTCCCAAAATCAGATTCCAAACACTTCGTTGGCAACTTCGAGTTAAAAGCAAACATTTCAAGGAAGAGTGTTGAGTATTCTTATTGCTTCTTTTATTGTTTAAATTTAGTTATTTAGTTGAGATAGAATAAGAATTTATTTAGAACCCTAGTTGAAATAGTATAGGAGTCTTTCATCTATTTATTTTGCATGGTGTGAACAAATAATATAAGCTGCATATTTTGACCTGTGTATTCTTTTCTCTTCTCTGTAGTACTACAATTTTATTATGATTGCCAATAGAAAGGGAAAGTTGTGCGGAATGGAAAAGACAGAGAAATTTTTGTCATTGTTGACTTGTAATTCAAGATTCATTCACTAAGTAATCATCATATCATATCATATATTTATATAAAAGAGAACTCTAGTCCCGTCTATGTGGCGCAACCACAAATCAGAATTCCCTTTTAATTTATTTATTTTCAAAATTAAAATTTTCTTTCATGAAAAGTTTTGACTTTTATGAAAAGCTGCGACTTTTACAAATAGTTTTGACTTTATATGAAAAGTTATGGCTTTTACGAAGAGTTTCAACTTTTATGAAGCATTGAAACTTTAATGAAGAGTTGCAACTTTTATAAAAAATTTATGACATTTTTGAAAGATTTTGACGTGTCCAAAGTATTGTGACATTTCCGATAAGGCACAATAAACATTTATTCACACTACCCTTTGTTATCTAGAAATAGAAGGATTTTCTTTCATTTTACCACAACGAGAGTTTTGAACTTCTTCTTCTTGTGCGCGATTAAATATTTGTGCACTTTGCTCTTGGTTAATGGCTCACTGACACCATTGTTATTATATCAACACACTGGCGAATAAAATCTTTTTGTCCTGAGAGGATCTATTCCTTTAAACCCGGGGTATTAGAATTAAAATAAATTCCTTAAGGTGACAATGTGCATTTTGTAGGCTCGACTTATTCCTTTATGTTTCATTTTATTATTAATGATCCTGGTATGTTTTTTTATAGTCATTAATTTATGTTTATTTTATTATTTTTTGTTTTTGAGTACACGTTTTAAACTCTGTTGTTTATGTTTATGCTTTTGATCATTATTTTGAAGTAAAAATATGTTAATCAAGAGTTTAATGTAATCATTAGACTATTGGTGTCATGGAGATTAGAATTCTTAAACTTTTAAATAAATGACTTTGATCTTTATAGAGTTTTCAATGGCTAAAAGATCCATGGGAAGTCCAAGAAGGGACTATGAGTGTTCAAAAGCTAGGTGGTTCCACAGTACCTTGGAGTTTTATTTATCCAACTTCCTATCATATCGAGGCATTCAATCGATTAGTGACATGCAATTAATAAAGGAATGTAGTGGGATGGTAAGTGTTATACTCAACCTTATCAAATGTTTGGGGTTCAAATGTTGGATTGGAGTTAATGAATTACCCCTCAAAGTAGGATGAATCTATATTAATCAAATATTTAAGAAATAATTATCTCCTTATAAACATTAGATTAAAAGTCCTAAAACCATATTGACAGAAATATAAACAAAAAAATATGTCTTTTGTCTATCAAAGTAGTGTCATCGACTCCGTACGATTTTGATAAGGACTTGCCAAGACATCATTTAATTCAAATTATTTGAGCAATATACATTATTTTATTGAAATTCAAGAGATTTGTTTTTATATTAAAATATATTTATTAAGTACAGAACTAATTATATAAGATTTATAATATTTTTTTTTTATTTAGAGGCCTTGAATAGGAGAAAAACTCTCGTAATTGATGAATAAAATGTTTCTGCAACTTTCTAAAAATACAAATATGGACAATGAAAC
The DNA here is from genome assembly GCA_016801875.1 of Solanum sitiens. Lineage (NCBI taxonomy): Eukaryota > Viridiplantae > Streptophyta > Magnoliopsida > Solanales > Solanaceae > Solanum > Solanum sitiens. The sequence continues at coordinate 493,794 of JABWTJ010000723.1, forward strand.
AATTACATATATTTTCGAAAGACTTTGGTCATAAACAATAAAATGAAGAATTAATAATAGAATCTATAAACACTTAGAATCAAATTTTTTTCATTTTAAGATTAAAAAATATTTCATATCTTCTTTGGATAAAATATTCTTGATAATCTACCATAGGGCTTTACCCTCTCGAAAACACTGATAGTATCAAATGTTCAGTAATATATTATTGATGTAGTGCACCACCGTGAAAAACGCGGACAATTTACCTAATAAATAAAAAATTTAAAGGACTTTGGACTTCCAATGTTTTTATCATACAATAATCTAATCCTATCTAATAAAACTCTATTTGGTTTTATTACAAGAATTTGTTTTTCAAGATATCTACACCAATTTGTGCTCTTATAGGATTTCTTTCTTTTCTAAAAGTTCAAGTTGATTAAATAGTTATTTGTACCCTATTGTTTAAGTTACGATGCTATTGATAACTCTAAACTTCACTAGGTGACCTTCCTGGAATTGTTAATTCAATAGCACCAAGATTATATACCTAATCAAAGTTGTTGAACATAGGAACATAGCAAAGATATCTTGATTTCAGTGTAAAATTGTGTAATAGACAACTTCCCTTGGTTTCTTCTATATGTCTTTCTCTGTCAACTATTTGGTTTTTCTCCATCTTTATTTAATTTCTGCCCCAATGAGCACACTCCTATTCTTCTGCAGTTTAGGAACATGTTTACCATAACTCCTTGTGTTTCTTATTGTTCCTACAAAACAACAAATCAAAATATAGAGTCAAGTCCAAACACAGTTACATGGAACAAGCACTGATTGTTGATATATGTTGGGCTAATATTTGACTTCGGTGAACATTCTTGATATATTGTCACGCACCGAGACTATTCCTTGATGCAGACATGGGATATACGATCACGAATGACCCGAAGCTAACCCTGTTGTCATATCATAAACATACTATACTAAACTTATTCAATAAACATTGTGCAAAAGCTAAATCATATGATAATCTGAAACGATGGGGAATGCCCATATACTAAATCAAATATAAGAAAAACTGAGAGTTTGAATAAAAATGAAAAGTGAAACCCTTACACTAAAGCTGACACTAAGTATGAGTGAAATAAAACCTATACTGACTAGAAATGATGGGACGTGCCCCAACTAGATCTAGCAAAAATTGAAACTAAAGCTAAAAGAAAGAAATATAATTATGTCACTAGTCCTCAAAGTATGAGGACTCACCACTAATGTTGTTGAACTGAAGATCACGAACTCATCTATGTGTGATCTGATTGCAGAGGACCTGAACCTACATCACAAGAAGATGTAGCGCAGAGTATGCTTCAGTACTTTAAAGGTATGAAGCATGCAGGACAGAATAAAGTTGAACAGTAACATAACTAAACAAATAATAAAGCAATCATATAATCTTAACATGATGAGGATATTGAAGATAATGAACACAATAAACTGAATGCAATGACCAAGTCTTTAACATACTGAGACGAAGTACTAAATTATAATGATAAAAGGTCAATGCAATAGAATATGATTGAATTGTAAGAAAGCTACTAATAACTGATATAAAATCACATGACCTAAATGGATTCCGATGTATATGCCCCATCGAGAGAATCCAATATACTTTTCCAGAGTTATACAGGCATGTTGGTGTGATAACTAAAATGATGACCACAAACGGGACATACAACCTACGAGGCATGTAGTTCTAGGACTTGATGGTGACTGACCCTAGTCCACTCGATATTAAGTTTCTCCCAGTTGATTAAGTAATTAACATTTTATAACTGAAATGTTATAATACTTGATAGCTGAAAATTGTGGTATGAAAACTGAGAATGCAACAGTAATATGCTGATAATGGACATTCAAACAGAGGCATGCATGTATATATCTAAAATATCTAACCTAGCATGTGTTATTCACGAACTAAAAGAACTACATAGCTAGGGTTTTGAATTTATGAAAGAATATACAGTAAAAGATACCGAATTCATGATAATCTGACTTGGATCATTCTAACACCTAAAACCCAAAACATTCTAACATTAAGGAAGCCCTACACCTAGATACTATTAAGAGAATCAAGATTCTGACTGAAATCGAGGGACTGATTGGGTGAAAGGAACCCACTTGTGAAATACCACATACCTGGTGAAGAATTTCACGGAGAAAGCTTTCGATTTTTAGGCTGAAACTGATGAAGACTCGCTGCGTTCTTAGGACTAGGGCTTGGTTGACTCCCTCTCGTTCTACTTTCTATTTTTATGTCTTTGGTGAATGACTTGCTTAGGGTAGATTTTAGTTAAGTAACTAGGATAAAACTGATCAATAATACATAGTTTAGGGGCTAAACGACATAGTTTAGGGGTCCAACGTATAAGGAAAAGACCAAAAGACCCTTGAACTAACTATTGTCGGGGTCACCGACGTACGAGATAGACGGAGCTTCGATCGACTGATTTTTTGTGCTGGTGAACAATAGATGGGGTTCTAGGGGTAAAAAACCAGGTCTTATCCACCACCATGGACCGTGTACTGATCTTTGGTACATGGGTTTGGCTATGGGTCTGACAATTTCAAGAATGCACCACTGCCTTCAAGACGGACTGTGGGTCCTCCTTTGGTCCATGGATAGTGCCCCTGGATGCCACCTGCAACACCTGAAATATGCAATTTGGTCTATTTTAGCATACATTGTGTTATATTATCTCCATTTTGGAACCATTCGTCCTCGAATGAAGACTAAGCTAGCTGAAAAATGAGTGAGAGAGTTGTAACTTTTACCACTAAAAACTGGAAACTTATTCCTGCATGAACTAAGTTCTGAGAGAATGCAAATACACTGAAAATGTAAGTACAAACTAAAGGAACATAATGCTAAGACTAATATTGTGCATGAATGACTGAAAAACTGAAGAGGTATTATTACCTCAAGCTGGAATGGAATTGGAAGGAAAGATATTAGTATACTTGGCCTTCATGGCTACTTCTGCTTCCTAAGTAGCTCCCTTTACAGACTTACTTCGCCATGAAGCCTTGATTGAAGCGACTTCTTTGTTTCTTAACCTTCGAACCTAACGATCAAGAATCTCAACTAGTATCTCTTCATAAGTGAAAATATCCTTCACAACCACACTTTCTAAAGGTACAATAGATGTTGGATAACTCACACAATTCTTCAATAGCGAAATGAGGAAAGCTGGTTGCATTGCGGTTAGTTCTGTTGGCAACTCTAGCTCATAAGCCCCTTTACAAACCCTTCTCAAGATCATGTAAGGTCCTACATATCTAGGACTAATCTTCCCTTTCTGGCATAATTTCTTCACCTCTTTCATAGGCAACACTTTCAGAAAGCCTATCATCAACTTTGAATTCTAGTTCCATTCTCTTTTCTTTCGCATAGAATTTCTGGAGACTCTAGGATATCTTAAGTCTATATCTCTAATGACTAGCAAATTCTCCATAGCATCATGAACTCTATATTTCCCTATCAAGGTTGCTTTACCTACTTCAAACTAACCAACTAGAGATCATCATCTACACCCATACAATGCCTCATAAAGGGTCATCTGAATGTTTGAATGCTAGCTATTATTGTAGGAAAACTCCATAAGAGGAAGTTAATCATCCCAACTACCCTTGAAATTGATCACGCCAACTCTCAACATTTCCTCTATGGTTTGAATCGTACGCTCTACCGGACCATCCGTATGCAGATGAAATGCAGTGCTAAGATTAATCTGAGTGCCAAGACCTTTCTGGAGCGACTACAAAAAATGACAGGTAATTGAGAACCTCTATCTAAGATGGTAAACAAATGAACCCCATGCAACCTGACTATTTTATTAATGTAAAGGTTGGCGTAGTCTTCCACTAAATATGTAGTCTTAATTGCCAGAAAGCATGCAAACTTAGTAACTCTACCAACTATCACCCAAATGAAGTCATGTTGTCTGCGAGTTCTAGGTAAACCTGTGATGAAGTCCATGTCGATCACTTCCCACTTCCAAGTAGGAATGTTGATATCTTCAGTCATACCTCCTTATTTCTAATGTTCTACCTTAACTTGATGACAATTGGGACATTTAGCCACAAATAGGCTATATCCCTTTTTATGCCATTCATCCAAAAGACTTCCCAAAGATCACTGTAAAATTTAATAGTGCCAGGATGAATAGAATATTTGGATTTATGGGCTTCCACAAGAATATGTTGTCTCTATTCACCCATCTTAAGAACACATAATTGACCATGATAACGAAGCACCCCATCTCCCCCTTGACAGAAGACCTCAACTCGTTTCTAATGGACTGCACCACTTAGTAGAAGCAATATTGGATCACTATATTTCTTTTCTTTAAACTTCACTTCCAATAAAGATTCTGACGTATTATGAACTATTACACCATCATCTAATATGCTCATAAGACAAACTCCTAAGTGAGCAAGCTTGTGAACTTCCTTTGCTAGTTTCTTTCTTTCTTCCGTTACATGTGCCAGACAACCCATTGATAGTCAGCTAAAAGCATATGCTACTACATTGGCCTTACCAGGATTGTAATGCACACTCATACCATAATATTTGAGAAACTCAAGTCATCTTCTCTTTAGAAGATTCAACTCTTTCTCGTTGAATACATATTGAAGGATCTTATGGTCTATGAGCACATCTACGTAAACACCATACAAGTATTGTCTCCAAATCATAAGTGCCAACACCACTTCTTCTAGCTCGAGGTCATTATTCAGATAGTTCTTCTTGTGTACCTTAAGATGTCTAGAAGCATATCCTATAACCTTTCCTCACTGCATCATCACACAATGTAGGATGACTCTGGATGCATTTGTATAACATAACCGTTCGTCCCCTCTGGTAGAGTCAAAATAGAAGTTGTAGTAACCAGCCAACCCCAAGAAACATCTTATATATGTAAGAGAGGTAGGTATCAACCATTGTTTCATTGCTCCGATTTTCTAAAGAATCCACCTCGATCCCTTTGCTAGAAACAATGTGATCAAGGAAAATATCAGATTACAACCAAAATTCACATTTGCTAAACACAACGAATAACTTGTGATCCTTGAGAGTTTACAGAACAACCCTCGAATGATTCGCATGTTCTTTATCATTCCTAGAGTAAATGAGGATATAATTAATAAAGACAATAATGAACAACTCCAAGTACTTCTTGAACAATCTGTTCATCAAGTCCATGAAAGTTGTAGGAGCATTGGTTTGTCCAAATGACATAACTACAAATTCATAATCACTATCCCGAGTTCTGAAGGTTGTTTTTTGGATGTCACTTCTCACGAGAAGATGTAGTGAAATGTATGCTTCAGTACTTGAAAGGTACTGAGCAAGCATAATATAATAAATTTGAACAACAACATAACTCAACAAGCAATAAAACAATGATATAATTTGAATATAATGAGGATACGGACGATACTAAACATGGCTAACCTTAAGGCAATGACCAAGTCTATTAGATGTTGAGACTGAAAACTGAACTATATTGATAACATGGTCAATCCAATATAATCTGAAACTGTAAGGGAGCTAATAATAGCTAGCATAAAACCACATAAGCTAAATGTGGAGTTCCGTGTATACGCCCCATCGAGAGTACCCAATATACCCTACCATAAATATAGAGCCACAATGGCTTGATAACTAAAATAGTGCCCACAAAAGGGACTTACAACCTACGTAGCACGTAGTTCTGGGACTTGAGGGTGACCGACTCTAGTCCACTGAGTAATATGCTTCTCCAAATTGATTAAGTAATTTACATTTTATGACTGAAATGTTGAAATACTGGATAGCTCAAAACAATGGCATGCAACATAAAATGCAACTTTAACATATTGATAATGGACATTCGAAAACACAGGCATGCATGTATATATTTGAAAGAACTGAACTAGCATGTGTAATTTATGAACTAAAAGAACTACATAGCTAGGATTCTGGGTTCATGAAAGAATCTACACCAAATGTTACAAAATTCATGATAATCTGACTAGGATCATTCTAACAGCTAAAATCCAACAACTTCTAACATCAAGAAATCCTAGGTCTAGATAATATTAAGGGAATCAACATTTTGACTTAAATCTAGGGATCTAATGAATGAAAGGAACCCACTAGTGAAATACTACATACATGGTAAACAATTCCATGGAGAAATCTTTTGATTTTGGGGTATATTATGTTGATGACTCGCTACATTTTTGGACTAGGGCTTGGTCGACTCCTTCTTCTTTTGTATTCTAATTTTTCTATTTTTTTGGTGAATAACTTGCTTAGGGTAGTTTCTAGTTAAGTCACTAGGCTAAAACTGACCAAAATAACGTAGTTCAGGGGTTAAATGACATAGTTTAGTGGTCCAACGCATAAGGAAAATACCAAAAGACCCCTGACTTAACAGTTGTCGAGGTCACCAACGGATGGGACAGATGGACCGTCGATCGACTTATGGTCTGTGCTGCTCAACCAGCGATGGGTTCTCTGGGTTGAAAACTGGTGGTTGATCCATGGATACAGACCACATTCCGTGTACTTATCTACGGTACGTGGTTTGATCTTACTATCTGAATTAGGATTACCTTTTAAGCTATTGAAATCTTTATAGTCAACACAATCAGAATCTCCTTCTTTACGTTTCATTTATTTTCACACTTCATCGCTAACTTCATATCCAGGTACTCCATTTTCACTCTATCATAAATTATCGTGTTCTTATGACAAATAATTATCAAAGTCTTCAAAACTGCCACCACTTGAAGAAAATTCAGTCCTTCCTTCTTTATCGGTACCTCTAGCAAATTGTTGATGTACATTTGAAATATTGCAATTCTGTCCATGATTGAAACTTTTTGTAACATCCATTCAAATATAAGAGTAATGTTCAAAGTAAACCTCGATTACTCAATATCCAAGGATGTTCTTGTATACTAAATAAGAATCAAAAGTAGTAGAAAAAAGCCTAATACTTGTGCCTAAATGTGACTAAATCATTAGCTTGTCCAGTCTCTCAACCATAATTTTGAATTATGATAAATTTATTTAAAGCATCAACATAAGGAATAAACTTTACATGACCTCAAAATAATGTCTTAAATGTTGATGCTTTAACACAATCATGGATTACTTTGATATTTGTCTTAACGCATCATGTATAGAATTTGTGGAGGAATTAGAAAAGAAGAAGAATTGATTATTATCTTTCTTACAATAGAGCCTCCCAGAATTATAGTATTGACTCTAAGACCTCACAAAAGAGAGGAGTTGTACCACCTTTTGTTCGTAAAGTCATTATGTTAAGCTCTCAACATGGTATAAATTGATGATATTTTTCTAGTTTTCTTAGTGTAGTGATAATGGGGAGAGGAAATCAGGAAAGAGAGAATATGCTAGCAGGAAACCAAACACACGTTGTTTGTAGAAACATAGACAGAGAACATGATCATATTTTAGATACTTAAGGATTAATGGAGACAAGTTCGATCAGATTAGAGTCTCTTAGAATGTGTGTACACATGAGTGATTTTGTGTGTGACAAATAGTACAGATGAGATACAGAGGATATATATTATACACGGTGGATACAATCAAAAATCATATCTCCATTCTTCAACTCCATAAAATTTTTCATTTCTATATCATTTTGAATCTCCAACAGAGTTTAATTTCCGTCAAACGTGAATCTAACATCTCTCTTTCAAATTGTATTGAAATAAAATAAGTCAAATAATTATATGTAATGTAATTTTTGAGACGATTTTATCAATTTTATAACTATCGTATATAATTTCAAAAATGAAGTTTCAGAATGTCTCAATCACGCAGTGATATGTCATTATCAATCTCAGATATTGCGATTTTGAAAAATGGAATAATACACTCTATAGAAAATCGAATAGAATTAAATAGAAGAAACATAATAAAATATGAGTGACGAACAAACATTAGGAGAGAATTTGAGTGTTTATTGATATATTAACTTTAGCTTACGGATACTCCATATCCTCGAAAGTCGTTACAGTCGTGAATTACTTTTTTTTTTTTCATTAAATTATGTTCCTTTAATTAACTACCCATAATATGTATACTCTTAACCCGCGTATATCAATAATAGATGTATTTTTTCCATCAGATACATATTCTAAACAAAACTCTGACAGAAATTGTAATTTCAAAAGTTATATTTTTAATGTATAATTAGGACAATGATAGCGTTTTGACATTATTTTCCTTCAGGACCCACATAAGTACCATAATATTCATTTTTGTAACTTAAATCATATTAATACCAACACAATACAGAAAAATATATAGACTTTATGTTTCTCATTAAAAGACATCAAATATGTGAAGAGTTGAGTTGAAAAATCTTACCTCAACCCTATCCCAATAACGAGTTGGGTTGGGCCAATACTTTGACCAAGCCCATTTTTGTGGCACTAAAACTTTTCGTGATGCCTCTCTATGAAGCTTGACCTAAAAAATCTCATTTCCTCTAAATTTTTACTATTCAGTGCTAAAGTTCCTCACTCATTCCTTCTTCTTCTCTGCCGACGAACTTTATGAAGTTATAACTCATCTAGCTACGCCAATGTTCGTCTTTCATCTAGACGATTATGATCTTAACCCCATGATGATGAAGTATACTTCTTAGATCTCTGATGGAAAAAACGAACTTCCCTTCATGATAGATTAGAGGACGAAACAACTTCATGGTTAGCATCTAGTCAGGATCATTTACCGTCTGGTAATGTTTGCTCTTATTTTCTTAAATACATATTCGATGGTTTGAAACACATAAATGGTATTAAGGCCACCATCAAAATCAGGATCCATGAAAAGGGAACTCAAATCAATTGTTTTCTTAGGTTTTCTTCTCTCTTTGTGCTGCTTCGCGGTTGAATTCAACCAAGTATCACTCTTTATAGATCTGCATATCTAGCAATCAGGTATCAATATCTTCTTTTAAGACCTTTTTTATCTGCAAACAAAATCTAAGATGACAAAGAAAAAACAGTTCAGTCACCTGATTTTTTTAATCATATGAGACATTTTAAACCATCGGTAAATTTTAGAAAAATGAGAAACTGATTTGAGTGATCCTCTTGCCTTTTTTGTTGTGTGCTCTATAACCGCTTTCTCAGGTGCACAATACTAATCCAACCTAATCTAATTCAGGCAAATGAAAAGCAAATATATCTAACACCTAAATTATTATAATCTATAAACTTATAAACTAGAAATGACTAATTGAAATTAAAATACAGGCAAAGAAAAATTATTGTTTGAATATGAATAATTGAAATTGTCCAACGCAGATTTATAAACAACCAATTGGTATTCATGAATTCAAATATATACTTGCATTCATGTATTTAGAAATCAAGAACTGCAGTAACGATTTATTCGGTTATCACAATCGCGACGAGTGAAGAAGATCATGAAACCCAATGCCCAAAACTCCCTTGTTTTTTTCTATGTTTCTATAGCCATTTGTTTTTTTTCATGGTAGCTGATGCTCTCTATCCATATTCTGAAAGCGAGTGTATTTTAATGTTTATATCTGAATGAACTTCATCCAATTGAACGTTTTTTTATCTAAAAAATATTTATGTGTCGTATCAAAAAATCTAGTGAATATTTATGTTGTGGCAAGATTTCTATACATAATGTTTATAGTTTGAGATCATAATTTATGGCGATGTTTGAGTATTTTTTTTTGTATAGTGAATATTTAAGTTTTAGCTTAGATTGTACACATATCTTGTTTGTGATAAGAATTTGTGGTGATGGTTGATTGAATTTTTTTGTGATGATACAAATGTTTCTCATAAAATAATATAAGTGATATAGTGATATATACATGACGCATATAGTCGAATTAAAAAATTTGAATAGACAATGATTCAAAATAACAAACCCTAAAACCAATGTATCACAAGCCGAGAAAGTGCAGATACATCTTGGTTGAGAAAAAGATATAGTGTATCCAACTAAATTAAGTTAACTTAATGACCGACTAACATAATTCAGCTGAAGTAAAGCATGAACTATGAAATGAAAGCATTAAAAGCTTTACAAATAGTTATGGATTGATAATAAAATACTTAAATAAAATACTTTACTTTCTTCAAGAGTTTCTCTGACAACCATCACGAAAAGTTTCTTGATGGTACAATGTCTTAACCATGTTGTCAAACCACCCTATACCTTGTTGGAATATAGGAGGCAACTTAATTTTTGGATCCCTCTAATGGCCTTCTTGAGGCTGGTGAGGAGTCACCGGAATTGTAGTACAATCCTATCTACACTGGTGGTGCAGGTGTGGTTTAAGTTGTCTTCATATCTATTCAATGAGCCTCATCCATGACCCATATACCCATCCACGAGCCATACTGCTGGCTGATGGAATCCAATCTTATACTTAACATTTCCCTGAACTCCAGGAAAGTAATAACAACTTGCTCATATGGCCAGTAAAATCTTCTTTGGTCCGCAAAAGGGTTTGTAGAATTAGTGCCCCAACAACTTTCTACAGCTTTTCAACATCCAATTGATGTTTACAGTGCCGAAGTGTTATATATATGTAGCATAACCCGAAGGTTTTGTAGTTCAAAGAGGTGAAGGAAAAGTGTATAAGCTTCAACTAGTGTCATTCTATCAATGAAATTTGTTGTTTGTCAATTTTACAAGTTAATCTATGTGTTTAACGTCTTTGCCCAACAAGACATTGAAATTTTTTTCTTTATAGAGATATGTTGCTTCTTGTTCCTTACAGGCAGATGTTTTAGTATATCTGGGATTGAACCATTTTTGGTGCGTTGACAAAAGTAGCACATAAAATTATGTCTAACTCAATACCTATCATTGATTGTTCACCCTATTCAATTTCTACTCTTATTTCTTCCGACTTTAGAGCATCATCACACAAAATCTGTAAAACCATGATTCTATTTTATAATGATCTGAATTCTAAAGAAATTATAGTAGAAACTAACACACATGAAGAATAAACGGTGGGTATTGAGTTAGATGTAACTACAAGTTTTGCTTTTTTATTGCACCACGAATACTTTATCCTAGATGAGCCAAAACTTTTGCCTGCAAGGAACAGAAGCAATCGTGCTCGCTAAAGAAAAAGTGGCCAAGATCTTTTTTGGACAGAGGCGGTAAACACATCGATTTACTAGAAAAATAGATTACCAACAAGGGTCGTGGATTTATGGACACCAGTTGAAGCTTAGAATTGCATAAAACTATCAAGTATTTGGTTCATTGTGCTATAACACAATTTTGGATGGTTGGAGATCTATCTCTAAGGGTTATAGAATTTACACATTGAATGAGACCTGGAAACTCATTGAAAAACCTGAAACTAAGCAAGTCATTGGAGTTAAATAGGTTTGTAGAGTGAAGTTGATTGTGGACGGATCTATTAACAAGCACATAGGAAAGCTGGTTGTTACAGGACACCATCATAATTGTGATTTTATTGGCAGCACAAATGAAGTGGAAAATCTTGCACTAGATGTTAAATAGGACTTCTTGAATAGTTTTCTAGAAATTTCTGAAGCTCAACTTGAAGATTTTTTAGTTTGAGAAGGTGAAGGTAAGGCGCATAAGCTTCAACTAGGGTGATTTAATCCACGAACCTTGTTTGTATCGTAGTTCGCAAGTAAACCGATGTGTTTACTGTCTCTTCCAAAAAAGACTTTTGGTAATTTTTTCTTTATAGAGCTCTAACACAAGCAACACATGTACATATATCTGACTCAATATCTACCATCGATTCTTAACACATGTCACTGCTCTTATTTCTTTAGAACTTCGAATATTTTTTCTTAGAATTTAGAAAATCATCACACACAATTTTGTCTTCTGATGTTCTAAATTTTGAAGAAATAAAAGCGAAAATTAATATGCATGAAGAACCGATAATAAGTATAGTGTTAGATATATGTACATGTATTGCTTCAGTCAGTGCACCAAGAATATTTCGGTGTAGATATACAAAAACATCTTCTTTTAAGGAACAAGAAGCAACTGAGATCTCAAAAGAAAAAGTGGCCAGTCTCTTTTGGGAAGATGAGGTAAGCACATCAATGTAATTTCAAAATAGACTACCAACAAGCAATGTGGACGGATAACACCTGTTGAAGCTTTGAATTGCATAAAACATCTAAAGATGTTTGGTTCATTGTGTTATACCCATGTACCAACTGAGCAAGCTCGACAAAAAAGCCGAAAAGGAATTTTTGTTGGCTATAACACTATATCTAAGGGCTATAAAATATACAATATTGAATCTAGGACATTTTTCATAAGTAGAGATGTGAATGAGGAAGAAGATTATTATTTTGATTTGAGTATCTCTCAAGTCAGAAGGATGGATGTTGAACCGGTTTCAAAAGATTCAAATGAAGACTTCGAAGCAGAGAATGATGAAGATTTTTCTATTAGAGGTACTAGACCTTCGGTAGTAATTTATGGAAAGATGTAATAATGTTATCCTGGAAAGGTCAAAATTTGAAGATGTTAGTTGGATTAAAGAATGCAAGTGAGTGCACTGATTGAGAAGAACGAGGCTTTGAAACTCGTCGACAAACCAGAAACTAAACCAGTTGTTGTAGTTGTATAAGTTCATTGTGTGAAGTTGAATGAAGATGGATATATAAATATTAACAAAGCAAGTTGGTTGTTAAAGGTTATTCTCAACAACCTGGAGTTGATTATTCGGATACAACTTGTGCACCTGTTGCAAGGATGGACACTATCAACATTTTGATTGGATTGGCATCATAAATGAAGGGAAAATTAAAATCCTATATTTAAATGTCAAATCTTCCCTCTAAAATTGTTATGTAGAAGAGGAGATTTATGTAGCTTAATCCAAAATTTTGTTGTTCAAGGAACTGAAGGTATGTTGTATAAGTTTCTAGTGGTTCATTCGATCCACGACCCTGTAGTAATCTATTTTGCCTGTAAATTGATGTGTTACCTCCTCTGCCCAAAATTATTTGGAAACTTTTTATTTATATAGCTCAATTACTTATTGGAATTCGAATATCTCTCAAGTCATAAGGATGGATATTGAACCTGCATTAGAAGATTCAAGTGAGGACTTGGAAGAATAGAATGACAAAGATTTTTTTGTTAGAGGTACCAGACCATTAGTAGAAATTTGTTTTGCTTAAACCTTCTTTCAGGATCCCGGTAGGATTGAAGAATGGATGAGAGAAATGAAGTGGGAAATAGCCATGATTGAGAAGAACAAGACATGGAAACTCATTGACAATCTTGAAACAAAGCAAGTAGTTAGAGTTAAATAGGTTTACTGAGTGAAGTTGAATGCAAATGGATCTATCAATAAGAACAAATAAAAGATGGTTGATAAAGAGTATTCTCGACATCCTGCATTTCATTTTTAGATACTTTTGCACTTTTTGCAATGATGGACGTCATTATAATTTTCATTGCATTGGCAACACAATTGAAGTGCAAAATCTGGCATTTAGAAGTCAAATTTGTCTTCTTGGATGGCTTTATAGAACAAGAGATTTATGTAGCTCAACCCGAAGGTTTTGTAGTTCATAAAAGTGACGATGACGTGTATAAGCTTCAACTAGTGTCATTCCATATATTGTCCTTTTTGTTACTCTATTTTACATGTAAATCGATTTGTTTACTGCCTTTAGTCAAAAAGAGTTTGACAACATTTTCGTTATAAAGATCGGTAGCTTCTTGTTTCTTATAGGCAGAATTTTTAGCATATCTGGTACAAACTTTTCTTGGTCCACTGACAAAAGCAACAATAGTACCTATATCTAACTCAATACCTACCATTATTTCTTCACACATGTCAATTTATGCTCTTATTTTTATAAAATTTGGAACATCGTCACAAAATATCCACAAAATATGATTTTGTGTGATGATGTTCTAAATTCTTAAGAAGTAAGAGAAAAAATGACACACATGAAAAATTAATGGTAGGTACTGAGTCAGATATAAGCTAATGTGTTTCTTTTGTTAATGCACCAAAAATAATTCATGCCAGATATGATAACATATGCCTGTAAGGAACAACAAGCCATAGAGATCGATAAAAATAGTTACCAAAGTCATTTTTGGGAAGAAGCGGTAAATACACGGATTTACTTGGATAAGAGGTAATCAACAAGGATTGTGGATGAAATGACACTAGTTTAAGATTGTAATTCAATATAACCATCAATAAGGCATCTAAGGTGTTTGGTTCATTTTGTATTACTCATGCACTAACTATCAAATGGAGTAAGATTGATTATAAAGTAGAAAAAGGATTTTTTCTTGGTTATATATATCTCTATGTCTAAGGGCTATATTATTTAAAACATTGAATCTTACAAAGTTTTTATACGTAGAGATGTGAAGGTGGATGAAGAGTCCTATTGTGATATAAATATCTCTCAAGTACGGAGGATGGATATTGAACCTGCTTTAGAAGATCGAATAAAGGCTTGGAAGAAAAAAACGATGAAGATTTTTATGCTAGAGGTACTTGATCTTTGGAAAAATATTTTCTGGAAAATATAATCTTGTTATAGTGGAACCTTTGAACTTTCAAGATGCTAGTGGGTTGAAGCGTAGTAGCGAGCATTGAAAGAGGAAATATCCATGATTGACAGGAACGAGCTGTGGAAACTCAATGATAAACATGAAACTAAATAAATTAATGAAGTTAAATCGATTTTACATACGGAAGTTTCATGTTGATGGATCAATCAACAAGAACTAAGAGAATTTGGTTGTTACAGTTAACAAAAGCCTGGAGTTGATTATTTAGATAGTTCTGCACCTGTTGCAAGGATATCGTATTGGCAGCACAATTGAAGTGGAAAATCCTTCATTTAGATGTGAAATATGCCTTCCGGAATGGCTTTATAGAAGATGAGATTTATTGAGCTCAACCCGAAGGTTTTGTAGTTTAAGGAAGTGAAGGTAAGGTGTATAAGCTTCAACGGTGTCATTCCATCCATGACCCTTGTTAGTAATCTATTTTTCAAGTAAATAGATTTGTTCATCGCCTCGACCAAAAAAGACTTTGGCAGAATTTCCATAACAGAGATCGGTTGCTTCTCGTTCCCTGCAGGTAGAAGTTTTAATATATCTTGGATGAACTAGTAATGTCAATATCTGCTCTTGTTTCTCCATAAATTAGAACATCATCACATAAAATAGGCAAAACCATGATATTTAGTAATGACGTTCTAAATTCTACAAAAATAAGAGCAAAACTTAAAAGATGAAGAATCAAAGCGTCGATTTTGTTAGTTCACCAAGAATAGTTTATTTCAAATGAACTAAACCTTCTGCATGTAAGGAACAAAAGAAACTGAGCTCTCTAAAGAGAGTTGCAATGTCTTTTTTGGGTATAGGCGATAAACACATAAATTAATTTAGCAAAATAGACTTCCAACAAAGACCGTGGGTTGAATGACATCAATTAAATTTTGGAATTTCATAAAACCATCATTAAGACATCTTAATTTTTTTGTTCATTGTATTATACTCATGTACCAGCTTTCAATAGAAGAAAATTTTGTGCCAAAATGGAAAAAGGAATTTTGTTTTTTTATAGCTTTATCACTATGGGCTATAGAATTTATAATATTGAATCTGAGAATGTTCTGATAAGTATAGATATGAAGGTGGATGAAGATTCTTATTGGGATATGCATATCTCTCATGTCAGAATGATGGATGTTGAACTGACATTAGAAAATTCAAATAAAGTCTTGGAAGTAGAATTTATTGAGTTTGCTTTTAGTTACTGTAATCATTTTTTAAAATAATAAGTTACATATTTTTAAGATGAATTTGAATTTTAAATATATGTTAGGTTATTTTAATTGTTGAGATTATTTAGTCTTATTAAATTTTTGTTATGCAGATTTTCTGCAGATTATGCTGTCCAGTTGGCTATTTAATGCCCTATTATGTTTAATAAAATATTGAGAGACATTTTCAATCTTTTTGTGTTGCCCCATACTTAAAAAAACACCAACATTTGTATCAAGAGATTCACTGATCTTAAGGGATCTATGAAATCTCCAAACAACTACCATACATATTTTAACACGTAAGGCTACCGTTTTAACCCATCAGGGCTACTTTTTCAATCCGTGCTTTTTTTTTTCAACGCACAAGATTTCTTAAACTTACTTTTAACCAAAAATAATTGCAAGCAATAGTCTTGTCACGACCCGAATTCTGGAATCCGGATCGCAACCGGCGTCGTTGACCTCTCAGAGGTCGCAGACAAGCCTCATCTTGCATTCATCACATTCATCTAGTTAAATTTGCGGAAAATTTAAAACTTTTTATATGTATGAAGTATACATAGACTTCATATAATTATTAACTAGATACATCATATACTAAGCTCAACATAAGAGAACAACCATCTAACATAAAGAATCAATTCGAAACTGAAGATGAATATATCATAAATAGTTGCCAAACACGGCCTTATTACAAAGCTTCCAAATGAAGGTACGAAAGAAACACTAGGGACAACATCCACTAACTATTTCTAAGACTAAGGCTAGACTAAAACTGTAGCATCCTCGAAATCATGAGGACCTACCAAATGCTTTGGAGAAACGCTGAAGTCTAAACCGTTGAAAGAGTCATCAATCTGTCCTTTAACCTGCATCTATAAAATAGTAAAATGTAGGGTGTTAGTACACCACTTGTACTAAGTATGGGTGTATTTACACATACACATAAAGCTATGCATGATCAATGAAAGCTCTTCCTAAGCAACATGCCATTTCTAGAAAGTCTAGTTAGTAGACTTTCCTAATTCGTTAGTTGTGAATTGTGGTATGAATATGATGTATTTTAATGCATTCAAAGCACACAATTCATTTTCTATATGATTACAAGACATTAGTATCATCAACATAATTTTAGAACAACTCGAGCGAAGATTTGAGATTTTGATCCTCTTAGGCCGAGAGCTCCTCTTTGTGTAGTTCTATAACTCCTTTAGTCCTATGTTTTACTTACAAGTGCAATGATTCATTGTAGTCCCATACCCACAACGAATCAATTAAGTAATTCAAGAGATTAAGAAATTTGACTTAACTACAATTTGGGGCATGAATATATTTATAAGTCAATAGTTATTGACTATACTCATTCTTTAGTTTATTGCATAATATGCATAGTTCTTGGGGCATATCATTAAAACTTATGTTCTTGCTTACTTTGGGCATGAATTCTTTATAAACCAATTTTTATTGGCTAAATACATTAGTTGATCAATTTGGATAAGTATATTTGAACTCATTATTGGCTATGATCATTTTCATAATAAAAGAAGTCATTATAAGCCAATTTTATTTGGCTAACATCTTTTGTCAATTATATAAAGTCATCATAAGCCAATTTATTTGGCTTTATCATTTTCATAACATGAGGATTCATTATTGGCTATGCCCTTTACTTATGGTAAACTTTATTGGACACGATTTGACTATCCTTACAACAAGTTATTCATTACATCAAGTATTCATTACATTTCATAAGCCATTCTCTATTGATTATGCCATTGATTTCATTACTTTCATGTTTTATAATTATACATTTCGTATACACGAGACCTTGGAATCATTGATATAGCATTAAGACATCTCAAGTGAGGGCCCAACATATGGGACCTCAACCCGAGGGCCTTCTTTAGCAAACACAGAGTCTACTTACGCATTGAATTTCTGGTAGTAGATCCATAATCAAAAAAGTCTTTGTGATTGTTCCAGAAGAAATGAAACAAAAGATATGGTAGAGCTATTCATTCGTTCATTCGTACTTCACATTATTCATTTCATTCATTCGTATGCTGATGTAAATACCAGCCATACCTAGGATAAAGTTTAAGACTATCATTTGGATCATGAAGTGCAATGACCAAGAATGACCTAATGCCATTACTTTAATCTGATTTCACCTCCTGATTGTCTTGCACAAACACCTTCGGTATCGTTCATTTCTTTATCTTTCATACTTTGAGGAACTTCAACTTTAACCGACATAGATCATGTGAGCTCATGAAATTCGGTGTCTTCCCTACACCGAAAAGAGGTGGAGTCACTGGCCAAGGTGAAACCAAAACATGCTAGCGTATATAGGGAGAACCCTGCTAGATCCCTATATTAGCAGTATAGGTTCAAAGACTAGGAGATATAAGGAGACACATACCCGGAATGCCGGACAGTCTCATCTCATGAGAGTTACGTGAACCTCTGCCCTTCCCGAAGGAATGCATCACCGCTCATAGCTAGCCTATCGGTGATCAGTATAAAGTTCCATTACATTCAACTCATACATCATGGAAGCTGGCTTCTAGCATGAGGACAACATAGCTCATTAGATGATTTCTCATATCATCATTTGTATTAAGTGTGAATTGTCCTTACACTTACATATAGAGTTTGATTGAGACTTATTTACTCTTTTGATGACTTGTCATCCTTACTTTACATTGATGAAATGAGAATTGTCCTTACATATCATCCTTACTTTACATTGATGAATGTAAATTGTCCTTACATATCATCCTTACTTTACATTGATGAATGTGAATTGTCCTTACATATCATCCTTACTTTACATTGATGAATGTGAATTGTCCTTACATATCATCCTTAGGTGTTAATGAGACTAGTCTCACATATTCTAACACCTTCATTCGTGAGTATTCTTTTAACAAATTAGCTTTGGTGTAAGTAAGACTTGTCTCACTTCCTTTAACACCCCATTCTGGTCACTTACTTAGTTTAGACCCCTTTAATTATGTTATAACTCACGTTACTTACTTACTTTAGTGTAGTAGATTCATATCATCGTTTATGGACGATGAGCACTTCATTCAATGAGTTTCATGAGTTCATACGTCATTCTTTTAGAGCATGTTGGGAGTTGTCCCAATGAGTGGCATGCCCTTGGTTATGGGTTCATTGAATTATCTTAGAAGTGTTTATATTATCATTTCATACTCTAACTACATAAGATTGGCATATGATTAGTATTGACCTCAACCTTTTAATATTAAACTACATAACCATTTTTGTTGGCATGTGCCAATTTTACGTGTGTTCATATTTAATTTAATATGTATGAACCATTAGCCAATCTTTTAATTATTTAACATAATATTATAGCAATTTACATGCATCACTTTTAGACAATGTATCATTAGCCATTTTATTAGCATAAACAATTGGGCATAGATTTCATAACCATATTTGTTGTCATAAGTCAATTTTCATGTTCAACATGCTTAAGTTTTTATACATTATACATTAGCCAATCTTTTAGCTATTTAATATAATATTATAGCCAATTCCCTACAACTTATTTGACAATGTAGTGTCAGCCAATTTATTGGCATAAGAGTAGTATTGGCATAAGCAATTGGCTATAGGCTTCATAACTTCTTTGTTGGCATAAGCCAAAGTTATATTCATTCATGCTTACATTATTATAACTTTATTCATTAGACAATTCAATTATTAATCATAACATTATAGCCATTTGCATGCATCCCTTTTGGAAAATATATTGTTAGCCATTTTATTGGCATAAGCCAACAATCACTCAAATTATGATTTCATGGAGATCTTTTTTGCCAACCTTATAACATAATTTTAGGCATAACGTTTTTAAACATCTTGGACAACATCATATTATAATTTTATGAATATATCATCTTCATAACATCATATTAACAGCAAGCGTGCACAACAAACCGTAACATCTTCATACATAACATTTTCGGACATATCGTTAACATAGTATCATTCTTTTAATTCACGTAATAACACTTAGCATCAAACAAGTCCAATTAATAGGTTCATTCAATCATTATTTAATCAAAAACCATATACATTAAGATAAGCCAGCACCACATACCAAAAACATGATTTCTAACCTATTCAACATTGAAATCGTAACAAGGATACTAGGGAAAGAAGTTCGACGAGAACGGGAACAACCCTAGTTTCAAGATCTTTGAATCATTCGAAGGAAAATACTCTTGGAGAAAGAATTCCAGGAGAGAAACCCATACCTTATGTAGAACTTAATCTACGAAGACCACCTTGAACGAAACCTTGAAGAAACCTTGAAATCGCCCTAGAGAAATCGATAAATTTTCTATTTTTCTTTCGTTCGTTGCTTGCTGTTTGTGTGTCGCCTTTTCTATGAGTTTGAACGTGATTTTTATGTTTAAGAAATGATCTTGAATTATAAAACTTAGGTTTAATAAGTTAATTTAATAAACTAATTAACCAATTACCAAAATGCCCCTCCTAAGTTGACTAAATATAGGAGAACATAACACCTAGTCAAATCTGGAAATTGGTATTGACTATGGTTTTGGTCAACATTTTGACTTTATATTAATTAATTAAATACTTAATTTAATTAATTTAGGTACCTAGGGTAAGTACTAAAGTACCCCTAAGTCATTGGAACCAAAATTAACCCTTTTGGACCATCCTAGGTTAAGTAATAGGATGTTTCTTGAGTTGTACTAGGTTAGTGTAAGAATTTCATTTTGATCATTTAAAATAATTAATTAAATTGCTAATTTAATTAATTAGGTGACCTAATGTAATTACTAAAGTACCCTTAAGTCGTTAGGACCATAACCAATCCTTTGAACCATCCTAGGTTAGGTACTAGGTTAACTTTTTCTTGTTTTAACCGAAATCTGGAAATTGCTTTGTGATTTCGGTTTTGCCCCTTTAAATTAATTAATTAAGTTGATAAATTAATTAATTAAGTAGCCTAGTGTAATTAATAAAGTACCCTTAAGTCGTTAGGATCTTAACTAACTCTTTGGACCATCCTGGGTTAGGTACTAGGTTGTCCCTTTCTTGTCTTAACCGAAATCTGAAAATTTCCTTTTTAGTTTCGGTTTTAGCCCTTTTAAATTAATTAATTAATTTGCCAAATTAATTAATTAGGTAACCTAGGGGAATTAATAAAGTACCCCTAAGTTGTTAGGACCATAACTAACCTTTTGGACCATCCTAGGTTAGGTACTAGGTTTTCTCTTTAACTAGTACTAGGTTAGTGTCAACCCGATTTTGGTCCTAGGTTGTCGGGTGCACTAATTAGTTTATTTCGTTTGGTCCTAGGTTAGTTAGCTATTTATGGCAGTAGTTTAGAGTTTATAATTAGTTAGGAAGTTAGTCCCCACATGGAGGGGTCCCTTGTGCACGTTTTCCCCCCCTAACTACCCTAACCGAATTCGGTTATGGTGGTCCCCTCCTTGGCCACTTCTTCACATGTCTTGCACATGTGCTTGCACATGGGTTGGTTGTACTTTTCTAACTAACTATTATTTATGGTTCATTTGGGAATGTTTACTTATTGTCCCAAGGACCCTCACCATGTTCTTGGGCACTGCTTAATTTACATGATCATTTTAAATGGTCATGTGCTATGGTACTAGGCTTGACACTTGGATGCCTAGTACCTAATGAATTGTGTTGAGGATCTATATTCAACGTACTTATTTTTAGCTTAGGGTATTCCTTGCAGGTACATTTCTTGAACAATGAATCTTTGATTGGGTAGGGCAACCTAAAAATGTATTTTTCTTGTTCATATATAGAAAATTGGCTAATATCCCTTAGCCAATTTTTCTGTACTATGCCCAATATTTCTCAATATTGGGCATTGGGGTGCCTATGTACCCCTATTAAGTATTCTTAGAGACTTACTGGGCTCTTAATTAGACATATGATTTTTTCGGAACGTTACATTATCCCCCCCTTAGGAACATTCGTCCCCAAATGACACTTACACATCATTTAAACAAAGAGGGTGATTTTCGAAAGTTACTTTATCATGCTTAAACTTTTCTCTTTTGTGAATATATGATTCACACATATTTGGATGATGCATATCATTCAAGCTTATCTGAAGCTTCATATTTAAGATTGAGGAATTTCCTTCTCAATCACACTTAACTTAATGCACATCACAAATCATGCAACACAGAAAACATGCCTAAGCTACACAAAAACAGCAACATAAAATTCAACATAACTTCGTTTTAACTCACATAGTGTTATTATAAGATACGATTAGTGACTTATAACACCAAATAAACTAAAGAACTTAAACTTAGAGTTTCTTAAACATAAACCAGACCTAGGAAGAGTATATCTAACCTCAAAAACTGGACAAGTGAGGGTAACAGGATCTCATATTTACTACGGACATAGAGTATATGGAAGGGACTTCTTGTTCTAAGTCTTTGACTCTAACTAAGTGGTATAAATACCCATAGCTATCAACTTATTATCTTTTAAATGTGAAACAATAGGGCCTACTGGATTTGAACCACGCCCTTCCCATTCCAGCTCTAACTCATTTGGAAACTGAAGCCTCACTATCATGTTTCGACAATCTATCGTAACATAACACTTATGGAGCCAATCCATACCTGAGCCACATCCTTGAGCTTATATGCAGACAACTTAGCCTCCTCCTTTTCATTAACACCCGTGGCATGCATTTAGAATCTACCATATACTCACTTTCATGCGAACGACCACACTTACTACACATCTTTCGGTCACGCTGGACATGTCCATCATTGCCCCTTCTTGGAAAGGCCAGATCTTGAGTCTGGCGCCTTAGAACACTTGGCCATCCTAATCCTTGTGTGTATTCTTCTACGCGTTCACACAAGAAGAAAGTTAGATACTTATAGTGACACAAAGTGTCAAATCTCTAGATAGCACGATAATGAGTAGAAGAAGGGAAGATTTCCTATCATCGCGTAGTCTCTAAGTCATGATTGTGGCGCGCTTCACAACCATAAGCTAGAAACTACGTAACGTGGTTGTGTTGAGATTTAGATCCTATGTAATTTAACCTCATGCTCTGATACCAAGTTTGTCACGACCCAGATTCTGGAATCCGGATCGCAACCGGCGTCGTTGACCTCTCAGAGGTCGCAGACAAGCCTCATCTTGCATTCATCACATTCATCTAGTTAAATTTGCGGAAAATTTAAAACTTTTATATGTATGAAGTATACATAGACTTCATATAATTATTAACTAGATACATCATATACTAAGCTCAACATAAGAGAACAACCATCTAACATAAAGAATCAATTCGAAACTGAAGATGAATATATCATAAATAGTTGCCAAACACGGCCTTATTACAAAGCTTCCAAATGAAAGTACGAAAGAAACGCTAGGGACAACATCCACTAACTATTTATAAGACTAAGGCTAGACTAAAACTGTAGCATCCTCGAAATCATGAGGACCTACCAAATGGTTTGGAGAAACGCTGAAGTCCAAACCGTTGAAAGAGTCATCAATCTGTCCTTTAACCTGCATCTATAAAATAGTAAAATGTAGGGGTTTAGTACATCATTTGTACTAAGTATGGGTGTATTTACACATACACATAAAGCTATGCATGATCAATGAAAGCTCTTCCTAAGCAACATGCCATTTCTAGAAAGTCTAGTTAGTAGACTTTCCTAATTCGTTAGTTGTGAATTGTGGTATGAATATGATGTATTTTAATGCATTCAAAGCACACAATTCATTTTCTATATGATTACAAGACATTAGTATCATCAACATAATTTTAGAACAACTCGAGCGAAGATTTGAGATTTTGATCCTCTTAGGCCGAGAGCTCCTCTTTGTACACATAGATTATTTTTCAGTCTTTTTCTTCTTCTTTTTGTGTAGTTCTATAACTCCTTTAGTCCTATGTTTTACTTACAAGTGCAATGATTCATTGTAGTCCCATACCCACAACGAATCAAGTAAGTAATTCAAGAGATTAAGAAATTTGACTTAACTACAATTTGGGGCATGAATATATTTATAAGTCAATAGTTATTGACTATACTCATTCTTTAGTTTATTGCATAATGTGCATAGTTCTTGGGGCATATCATTAAAACTTATGTTCTTGCTTACTTTGGGCATGAATTCTTTATAAACCAATTTTTATTGGCTAAATACATTAGTTGATCAATTTGGATAAGTATATTTGAACTCATTATTGGCTATGATCATTTTCATAATAAAAGAAGTCATTATAAGCCAATTTTATTTGGCTAACATCTTTTGTCAATTATATAAAGTCATCATAAGCCAATTTATTTGGCTTTATCATTTTCATAACATGAGGATTCATTATTGGCTATGCCCTTTACTTATGGTAAACTTTATTGGACACGATTTGACTATCCGTACAACAAGTTATTCATTACATCAAGTATTCATTACATTTCATAAGCCATTCTCTATTGATTATGCCATTGATTTCATTACTTTCATGTTTTATAATTATACATTTCGTATACACGAGACCTTGGAATCGTTGATATAGCATTAAGACATCTCAAGTGAGGGCCCAACATATGGGACCTCAACCCGAGGGCCTTCTTTAGCAAACACAGAGTATACTTCATTCGTTCATTCGTACTTCACATTATTCATTTCATTCATTCGTATGCTGATGTAAATACCAGCCATACCTAGGATAAAGTTTAAGACTATCATTTGGATCATGAAGTGCAATGACCAAGAATGACCTAATGCCATTACTTGAATCTGATTTCACCTCCTGATTGTCTTGCACAAACACCTTTGGTATCGTTCATTTCTTTATCTTTCATACTTTGAGGAACTTCAACTTTAACCGACATAGATCATGTGAGCTCATGAAATCCGGTGTCTTCCCCACACCGAAAAGAGGTGGAGTCACTGGCCAAGGTGAAACCAAAACATGCTAGCGTATATAGGGAAATGAACCCTGCTAGATCCCTATATTAGCAGTATAGGTTCAAAGACTAGGAGATATAAGGAGACACATACCCGGAATGCCGGACAGTCTCATCTCATGAGAGTTACGTGAACCTCTGCCCTTCCCGAAGGAATGCATCACCGCTCATAGCTAGCCTATCGGTGATCAGTATAAAGTTCCATTACATTCAACTCATACATCATGGAAGCTGGCTTCTAGCATGAGGACATCATAGCTCATTAGATGATTTCTCATATCATCATTAGTATTAAGTGTGAATTGTCCTTACACTTACATATAGAGTTTGATTGAGACTTATTTACTCTTTTGATGACTTGCCATCCTTACTTTACATTGATGAAATGAGAATTGTCCTTACATATCATCCTTACTTTACATTGATGAATGTAAATTGTCCTTACATATCATCCTTACTTTACATTGATGAATGTGAATTGTCCTTACATATCATCCTTACTTTACATTGATGAATGTGAATTGTCCTTACATATCATCCTTAGGTGTTAATGAGACTAGTCTCACACATTCTAACACCTTCATTCGTGAGTATTCTTTTAACAAATTAGCTTTGGTGTAAGTAAGACTTGTCTCACTTCCTTTAACACCCCATTCTGGTCACTTACTTAATTTAGACCCCTTTAATTATGTTATAACTCACGTTACTTACTTACTTTAGTGTAGTAGATTCATATCATCGTCTATGGACGATGAGCACTTCATTCAATGAGTTTCATGAGTTCATACGTCATTCTTTTAGAGCATGTTGGGAGTTGTCCCAATGAGTGGCATGCCCTTGTTTATGGGTTCATTGAATTATCTTAGAAGTGTTTATATTATCATTTGATACTCTAACTACATAAGATTGGCATATGATTAGTATTGGCCTCAACCTTTTAATATTAAACTGCATAACCATTTTTGTTGGCATGTGCCAATTTTACGTGTGTTCATATTTAATTTAATATGTATGAACCATTAGCCAATCTTTTAATTACTTAACATAATATTATAGTAATTTACATGCATCACTTTTAGACAATGTATCATTAGCCATTTTATTGGCATAAACAATTGGGCATAGATTTCATAACCATATTTGTTGTCATAAGCCAATTTTCATGTTCAACATGCTTAAGTTTTTATACATTATACATTAGCCAATCTTTTAGCTATTTAATATAATATTATAGCCAATTCCCTACAACTTATTTGACAATGTAGTGTCAGCCAATTTATTGGCATAAGATTAGTATTGACATAAGCAATTGGCTATAGGCTTCATAACTTCTTTGTTGGCATAAGCCAAAGTTATATTCATTCATGCTTAAATTATTATAACTTTATTCATTAGAGAATTCCATTATTAATCATAACATTATAGCCATTTGCATGCATCCCTTTTGGAAAATGTATTGTTAGCCATTTTATTGGCATAAGCCAACAATCACTCAAATTATGATTTCATGAAGATCTTTTTTGCCAACCTTATAACATAACTTTAGGCATAACGTTTTTAAACATCTTGGACAGCATCATATTATAATTTTATGAATATATAATCTTCATAACATCATATTAACAGCAAGCGTGCACAACAAACCGTAACATCTTCATACATAACATTTTCGGACATATCGTTAACATAGTATCATTCTTTTAATTCACGTAATAACACTTAGCATCAAACAAGTCCAATTAATAGGTTCATTCAATCATTATTTAATCAAAAACCATACACATTAAGATCAGTCAGCACCACATACCAACAACATGATTTCTAACCTATTCAACATTGAAATCGTAACAAGGATACTAGGGAAAGGAGTTCGACGAGAACGGGAACAACCCTAGTTTCAAGATCTTTGAATCGTTCGAAGGAAAATACTCTTGGAGAAAGAATTCCAGCAGAGAAACCCATACCTTATGTATAACTTAATCTACGAAGACCACCTTGAACGAAACCTTGAAGAAACCTTGAAATCGCCCTAGAGAAATCGATACACTTCTGTTTTTGTTTCGTTCGTTGCTTGCTGTTTTTGTGTCGCCTTTTCTATGAGTTTGAACGTGATTTTTATGTTTAAGAAATGATCTTGAATTATAAAACTTAGGTTTAATAAGTTAATTTAATAAAATAATTAACCAATTACCAAAATGCCCCTCCTAAGTTGACTAAATATAGGAGAACATAACACCTAGTCAAATCTGGAAATTGGTATTGACTATGG
Source organism: Solanum sitiens (assembly GCA_016801875.1). Lineage (NCBI taxonomy): Eukaryota > Viridiplantae > Streptophyta > Magnoliopsida > Solanales > Solanaceae > Solanum > Solanum sitiens. The sequence continues at coordinate 520,950 of JABWTJ010000723.1, forward strand.
TTTTGGTCAAAATTTTGACTTTATATTAATTAATTAAATCCTTAATTTAATTAATTTAGGTACCTAGGGTAAGTACTAAAGTACCCCTAAGTCATTGGAACCAAAATTAACCCTTTTGGACCATCCTAGGTTAAGTACTAGGATGTTTCTTGAGTTGTACTAGGTTAGTGTAAGAATTTCGTTTTGATCATTTACACTAATTAATTAAATTGCTAATTTAATTAATTAGGTGACCTAAGGTAATTACTAAAGTACCCTTAAGTCGTGAGGACCATAACCAATCCTTTGAACCATCCTAGGTTAGGTACTAGGTTGTCTTTTTCTTGTTTTAACCGAAATCTGGAAATTTCTTTGTGATTTCGGTTTTGCCCCTTTAAATTAATTAATTAAGTTGATAAATTAATTAATTAAGTAGCCTAGTAATTAATAAAGTACCCTTAAGTCGTTAGGATCTTAACTAACTCTTTGGACCATCCTAGGTTAGGTACTAGGTTGTCCCTTTCTTGTCTTAACCGAAATCTGAAAATTTCCTTTTTAATTTCGGTTTTAGCCCTTTTAAATTAATTAATTAATTTGCCAAATTAATTAATTAGGTAACCTAGGGGAATTACTAAAGTACCCCTAAGTTGTTAGGACCATAGCTAACCTTTTGGACCATCCTAGGTTAGGTACTAGGTTGTCTCTTTAACTAGTACTCGGTTAGTGTCAACCCGATTTTGGTCCTAGGTTGTCGGGTGCACTAATTAGTTTATTTCGTTTGGTCCTAGGTTAGTTAGCTATTTATGGCAGTAGGTTAGAGTTTATAATTAGTTAGGAAGTTAGTCCCCACATGGAGGAGTCCCTTGTGCACGTTTCCCCCCCTAACTACCCTAACCAAATTCGGTTAGGGTGGTCCCCTCCTTGGCCACTTCTTCACATGTCTTGCACATGTGCTTGCACATGGGTTGGTTGTACTTTTCTAACTAACTATTATTTATGGTTCATTTGGGAATGTTTACTTATTGTCTCAAGGACCCTCACCATGTTCTTGGGCACTGCTTAATTTACATGATCATTTTAAATGGTCATGTGCTATGGTACTAGGCTTGATACTTGGATGCCTAGTACCTAATGAATTGTGTTGAGGATCTATATTCAACGTACTTATTTTTAGCTGAGGGTATTCCTTGCAGGTACATTTCTTGAACAATGAATCTTTGATTGGGTAGGGCAACCCAAAAATGTATTTTTCTTGTTCATATATAGAAAATTGGCTAATATCCCTTAGCCAATTTTTCTGTACTATGCCCAATATTTCTCAATATTGGGCATTGGGGTGCCTATGTACCCCTATTAAGTATTCTTAGAGACTTACTGGGCTCTTAATTAGACGTATGATTTTTCCGGAATGTTACAAGTCTTTCTTTGAATGCCCCAAAACTTTTAACTGGTGAAAACTATTAAACTTGGTCAGTGAAAATGAAATCATATCTTGAAGCCTATGATCTGTGGGAAGTTGTAATAGGAGATGTACCGTTACAACCTCTCCCTTTAAATCCACCCTTTCTAAAATTAAATCTCATTTTGGATGAAAAAATTAAACAATTCAAAGCCAAAACTGTAATCAAAATTCAGATGCAGATTCGATTTTTTCTAAAATCATTGCTTGTGTGACGACAAAAGAATCTTGGAAAAAATAAAAAAAATAATATCAAGGAACTGATCGAGTCAGACAAATGCAAATTTTAAATTTGAAAAGAGATTTTGTATCTCTTAGGATACAAGAGGATGAAACTATTGATAAGTATTCTAAAAGTATTTCTTTTATTGTTAATAAAATCAGATTTCTTGGTGAGGATTTCAAAGATGACAGAATAGCAGAAAAAATCTTGTGACAATTTTTAGAGATATTCGAATCTAAAATTTCATCTCTAGAAAAGTCTAAAGATCTCTCTACTATTTCTATTGAAGAACTAATAAAATATTTTCAAGCACAAGAGCAGAGAAAAGCCTTAAAGCAAGACAAAGATAATGTTACTGGGTGCTTTTATGCACAAAAGAAAAGAAAAAGGTGACTATCCCTTTTGCACATACTGCAAAAGAAAAAGTCACTTAATTTTTTTTGGGTGGAGACCTTATGCAATATGTGGAAATTTCAAGCATGCTAGTAATGTTACAAAAGTATGCAAGCTAAAGAACAAGTCGTAGAAGTAGAAATCGATGAGGAGCAATATTTTTAAATTGCAATATCTAAAGCAAAGGAGGAGTGTTGAGTTTTCTTTTAGTTACTGCAATCATTTTTAAAAAATAATAAGTTTATTTGTTTTAAGATGAATTTGAACTTTAAATATTCATTAGGTTTTTTTAATTGTTGAGATTATTTAGTCTTTTTAAATTTTTGTCATGCAGTTATTCTTCAAATTATGTTATCAAGTTGTCTATTTAAAGCCCTATTATGCTGAATAAAATATTGAGAGATATTTTCAATATTTTTGTGCTGCCCCATCTTTTAAAAAAACACCAACAAATGATGATGACTTTTCTGTTAGAAATTTATGGAATATGTTATTTTGTTATCCAGGAACTTTTACTCTTTCAAGTTTCTAGTTGTATACAAGAATTCAAGCACGCGAAATAGCAATGATTGAGAAAACCGAGACATGGAAACTCATTTACATACCTGAAACTAAGTAAGTTGTTAGAAAGAAAATGTGTGTAGAGTTAAGTTGAAGGAATATTTCATATCGAAATACTAGATGTTCATTCCAGGATAGCTCACCACGAAGGTTTTGTGGTTCAAGGAAGTGAAGGTAAGGTATATAAGCTTCAAAAATCTCTATATGGGTTGAAGCAGGATCCAAGGGCTTGGTATAGCCGAATCGATGCTCAAACAAATGGCAACGATGCTACACTCTATGTGTAGACACTTCTTAATGATGGAGCAAAATAGTGTGATGCTTCATTTTTTAGAAGTTTGATTGGAAATTGTCTTTGCAACTCAAGACCTGATTTAATGTATGCTGCTAGTTTTCTTTAAAGATTAATGCAAAGTCTCAGCGACATTCATTTTACTGTTGTGAAAAGAGTGCTTAGATACTTAGAAGGAACTTTATAACTTAGAATATGGTTCATACATGTGGAAGAAGGTGCTTTTCTTGGCATAACTTGGTAAAACAAAGCATATCTTTGTCAAATTTCATTCCATTAGAGAAGTCAAGAAAAAAAAAAGGAAACCAAGCTTTTTCATTGTAGTTCCGAGAATCAAGTCGCTTATATTTTACTAAATCTCTTCCCAAAATCAGATTCCAAATACTTCGTTGGCAACTTCGAGATCAAAGCAAACATTTCAAGGAAGAATGTTGAGTATTCTTATTGCTATTTTATTGTTTAAATTTAGTTATTTAGTTGAGATAGAATAAGAATTTATTTAGCACCCTAGTTGAAATAGTATAGGAGTCTTTCATCTATTTATTTTCCATGGTGTGAACGAAAAAAATAAGCTGCATATTTTGACCTGTGTATTCTTTTCCTTCTCTGTAGTACTACAATTTTAAGATTACTGCGAATAGAAAGGGAAAGTTGTGGGGTATGGAAAAAACAGAGAAACGTTTTCATTGTTGACTTATAATTCAAGATTCATTCACTAAGTAATCATCATATCATATCATCATATATTTATATAAAAGAGAACCCTAGGCCCGCCTATGTGGCACAACCACAAACCAGGATTCCCTTTTAATTTATTTATTTCCAAAATTACCCTTTTATTTCATGAAAAGTTGTGACTTTTATGAAAAGTTGCGACTTTTACAAAAAGTAGTGACTTTATATGAAAAGTTGTGATTTTCTCTCTTTTTACCCTTTGTTATCTAGAAATAGAGGGATTTTCTCTCATTTTACCACAACGAGAATTCTGAACTTCTTCTTCCTGTGCAGGATTAAATATTTGTGCACTTTGCTCTTATATAATGGCTCACTGACACCATGTCACGACCCAAAATCTAGCCGCGAGTGGCACCCACACTTATACTACTATGTGAGCGAACCAACCAATCTAAAACTCCAACATATTGAACAAAAATACAAAGCGGAAGACTTAAAACTCATTATCCCCAAATCTGGAAGTCATCATCACAAGAACATCTATCCTCAAGTTACAAATCTAGAAGTATCTAAGAAGCTAAAATAAATAAAAGGCTAGTCCATGCCGGAAGTTCAAGGCATCAAGACATTGAAGAGAAGATCCAGTCCAAGCTAGAAGCATTAGCTCACCCTGAAATCCGGTGTAGTGACGACTGGCTAGAAGTGCTGCTGAGTTGAAGACGACGGTACGTTTGCTGCATTCCCCAAATAACAAAGAAAGAAACAACAAGTAGGGGGTCAGTACAAACACAAGTACTGAGTAGGTATCATCGGCCAACTCAAAATAGAAAACAGTATATATCAGTTCATATCATAAATCAACTACAATACTCAACATGTAGTAACAAGTACTATAATCATCAATAAGTACTACCAAGTTCATCCATGAGGACTCAAGCCTCAATACCACACTCATTTGGGAATTAGGTTCATTACATTGAGTATATAAACATCTCTCAAGATTTATTATCTTTCTTCCTCTTGTGTCGGTACGTGACACTCCGATCCCCTACTACTATGTGTCGGAACGTGACACTCCGATCCCTTAATTCTACGTGTCGGTTCGTGACACCCGATCCCTTAATACTATGTGTCGGAACGTGACACTCCGATCCCCTAATTCTATGTGTCGGACCGTGACACTCCGATCCCCTAATTCTACGTGTCGGTTCGTGACACCCGA
>JABWTJ010000723.1:525807-553505 GCA_016801875.1 Solanum sitiens
TTCATCAAGCCTTCTTTTATACAAAGGCATCACCAATCTCATTACTTTAGTTCATCAAGCCTTCTTTTATACCAAGGCATCATCAATAACAAGGTGAATTAGGGTTTCTTCAAGATTTTGGATTCAAAGCTTCATTAAGCTTATTTTATCACAAACACATAATCACATTCATGAAAGCATAAGATTAAGCATATAGAAGGGTTTACAATACTACCAATACATATCATTCACTATTAAGAGTTTACTACAAATAGTATCAACCATAACCTACCTTCACCAAGGATCCTTGATCAAACAAGCAATCTCTCAAGCTTCTTGGTTCCTCTTGGTTGTCTCTCTCTATAGATCGTTCCTCTCTTCTCCTTGTTCTCTCTATTTTTTTTTCTTCTCCCAAACTCTCTCTCTTTTCCCCAATTTAGCATCTAATTAGGTATAAAAGATGAGGAAACCACCCACTAAATAACTCAAGGTCATCTCCTTTACACCCCCAAGGATTTGAGTTTTTAACATTGACCCACTAAAATTTATAATTATAGCAAGAATAGTCCAAAACTCCCCTTTAAAACTTACCCAGAAATTTGACCCAGACTGGGATTACGCAACCTGTGACGGTCCGTCGTGCCTACGACGGTCCGTCCTGCACTTCCGTCACGACGGACAGAGAATTGCTCTCAGTACCCAATTCTCAAGAGTTGAAGTGTTCTGAAACGGAACCTCACAACGGTCCGTCATGTCTGTGACGGTCCGTCCTGCAGGTCCGTCACAGACTTCAGAGAATTGCTCTCAGTACCCAATTCTCAAGAGTTGAAGTGTTCTGAAACGGAACCTCACAACGGTCCGTCATGTCTGTGACGGTCCGTCCTGCAGGTCCGTCACAGACTTTAGAGAATTGCTCTCAGTACCCAATTCTCAAGAGTTGAAGTGTTCTGAAACGGAACCTTACAACGGTCCGTCATGTCTGTGACGGTCCGTCCTGCAGGTCCGTCACAGAGTTCAGAGAGTCGATTTCAGCACTCAAATATAAGAATTCCAAGTGTTTGGAACGAGACACCCTCGACGGTCCGTCGTGCCCATGACGGTCCGTCGTTGGATACGTCATCTCAGACAGTTTTCCAGAAATAAAATCTGCTGCTCAAAACGACTAAGCAGGTCGTTACAATTCCTTGTTGTAAATTGGGCTTTGTTATCAAAATGGTTATCTCCTCATTTTCATTTGAGCATGTCATTTGCATTGTATCTGAGACATGGTCGTATCGCGCGCCGCGAAGGTTACTATTATCGAGGGTCGTGTCGTGCGCCACGACAGATGCATGGACAAATATGTCCCCCATGGGTCCCAGACTGAGAGACAGCGGGTGTGTATCGTTAGGAAAGACATGCATCACTATATTTGACATTGCATCTCATGGCATTACACATTTTTATTATTGATGAACTTGAACCCGTGTTTTGCTAATCTTGCGAGTGTATCTTTGTGAAACTTGTGACTGTTTTATCGAAAAATATTTTGTTTCAAGAATTTTTGACTTTTTAGAGTCGCCACTTAATTTTGAGAAAATTAAGAAAACTTTTGTTTTCAAAAGGCTTTAAACAGAAAAAATCTAATGAAAACATTAAAGGGGTTCGGGAATTCCTATTTATATCTTAGGAAGGTGTTAGGCACCTAAAACATCCGCTAATGCGGTTTTCCGACATCTAACTTAGTTTGGCTAAAATCGCTTAACTTTGATTTTCGAAAATTACCTAGAAGGGTAAAAATATCGACTTATTATCTAAAAGAGTTGTTTGAAGAATTATTGGTTTTATGTTGATAAAACATTTAAGACGTTTGCGGGGAATTCGGAGTTTTCTTAACTTAAAACTAACTAACACATAAAGCAAGTAAATAAACAAGAAATAAGAGAGAGGGAAAGAGATTTGGGTCCAAATCCGGGTTCTGTTCACCTTGACCGGTTTTTGGACCCACCTATTTTGGGTTTTTGACCCATTCGAATTTTTGGGTCTTCGGCCCATTTTCTTTCGTACCTGTCCTAAACTAAGCAAATAATTTACTCAAATTAAAAATAAAGTAAAAGACGACAAGGGCTTATGCCCAAAAATAAATACAATACGAAATGCGAAAAATAAAACGGGTCTTCTAATCCATCTTCTCCGACTTTCTTCAATTCTTTAAAACTTCGGAACCTGTCCATCGAATTTTATGGCTTGACTTGAATAGATGGAATTAAGCTTTTATGACTCGTCTCAAGGAGAAGAGAATGAATGAGTTCAAAAGTTCACACGACGTTCACATGCGACACAAAAAGATAAAAAAAAATAACGTAAGTAACAAATCACTTGATTCAACAGAAAGGTATTGAGTAAATATATACATGTATATAAATATGTTATTGTTTCAAGTGTCAACAGTTTGAAGAAACGAATATGACTCAAGAATAATTTATGCCATAATGTAAAATAATTTCAAACTATGATAGCAATTAATTATTTCACAGAGAAAACTTAACAATGAGCAATACAACAAATGAAACTTACACTGACTGAATTTTGAAATTAGAAAAATAAATTACTATCAACCCAACTAAGACCATTAGGATGGGATAACAAAACTACTGAATAAACCTTATCTAAACTTAGGCAATATCTTCGAACAAGAGGAATTCCACCACAGACACAAGAGAAAAGACACTAATAGAGAAAGATGAGCCCAATACAGCAGGTTGGAAATTTTATCACGATGACCTATCATGCAATTAAAAGCGGCACGCAAGTTCAATGAACAAAAGCACGATATGAGATCCCAAATTTAACTTAATCAATCATCCACATAAAGAAAGAGTCAAGATTCAAAACAGAGAAAACCTTAACCTAGGCTTAACAGATAGCACATCACTACTATTCTTCTTATCAATGGGTGAGACCACAATGGATTAATGATGGGAATCACATGCTGCAAATTTGCCTAGAAAAGAAAGTACTAACCAATATTGAAACCATTTACTTGACTTAAGAAATAAAGCAAGGGATAACCCAATACAGCTTGATAACCTTAAAACTACTTCTAAAAAAGTTTATTCAAAATAAGAACAAATGGAGCTTATCATAAGAAATGTTCCTCATGAATAACAAGTAAGTAATGCTGGCAACCTTTCTCTTTTCAAATGGGTATAACTTTAGTATTTATCAGAGAACACAAACAAAGAACTGAACAGAGAGCTTGCTAGTTTACCGTCCACAACAAAATAACTCAATTAATGATATTAATCCACTAAAACAGACAACCAAACAAGAGTTCTAATAAATAAGAACGAATTTGATTCAATAATGAACAGAATAGGATAAGCTTTTAACGTAAGTAATGGCTGAAGTAAAACCAAACTTTCATTAAACCAAGACAAATTTATCACACGAAAGAACAACTTACGACAATATACAGCTGTGAAATTATATTAAAATAGGTAACAGGGAACGTCGAACCAAGACTCATGTAAAAAAATAAATAAATAAAAGTCCAAAACATGAAGATTTTACCTAACAATATTCAAGATTTACCATAAAAAAAACATTTCCAACTAGTCAATATGGGTCGACGCAGGACTCTTAACAATAATATCGAGATAACATAGCGGAAAAATTCTAATTCTCATTATTCAATATTTAAGAACAAATCGATATACTTAGCATTTAGCAACTATTTCCACACAACCTGCCTGTTTCAACCGACTCAACGCCACTCAGAATGAGCCAAGACATTGCAATAAAGGAAATAAAGCTAGACTAAATGGACAGTGAAGAAAAAATTAAACAAACTGCAACTAATCTATATGCAGGATGAACATAAGAAAACTGAATAAGTTTGAGAGGAATTTTACCTTTTCAAAAGCAGCTGACTGGGAACAAAACGAACAAGGAATTGAGGAGTTTTCACCACCAAAATTTGATTCCCAAAGAAAATCCACAAAGCGAGTAAGAGCCAAACAGATTTGAAACTTTTAGTCTGACTATGTATAGCAAGTAATTTACAATGCCCTTTTTTTTTCTAAAATAATCTAACTGATAACTTCAAATTTCCAATCTTTGCTTTCTTTTTTTCCCCTCTTTTTTCCTTTAAACTATAAGCTTTTCCCAAAAAAATTCTCCTCCTTGCTCTGTTTTCTAACAAAGATAAACAAAAGAAATTTGCTAAAATCCGCCTCCAAAATCTTCCACCCCCAAAAAGATGAAGAAGGGGGGCATTTATAGAAAACAAATTTAGGTTTTTTTTGGATTGGGGATGGCGGAGAGATTCTCGAAAAGAATTGGGGCCAAAAAGGAAAATCACTTCCCTATTTGAAATTCAAACTTCTCAAAGACGAGGAACAGCTGGCTCTTTGTACGAATTCTCAAATAAAAATCAGATGAGAGGAGGAAACGGATGGCTCGGATTGAACTCGTCGTCCTTGTGCTCGACGTGTCACCATCCCCGCGGAGCAAGGACGAGTTGCAGGCTACCCTGCCATGTTGTACGAACATCAGGGAAAAGGAGACGTTGAAAATAGACTGTTCACGCATTTGAGAGAGAGGGGGAAGGACGAATACGCGACTGCTGCTGGATCGTGATTTCGTCTGCTCGTCTTTCTGCGGTGCGCGTGAGGAAGATGATGAACAGTTTGGTTAAATCGCTGTTGTGTCTGGGTTCTCTTAGAAGACGCTTTCAACATCAATGAGGGGGAACAAGATGAGGGAATCGGTCGGGTTGGCATAAGTTGGGCTGGGAAATTGGACAATTAAAATGGTTGCTTTTAAGGAAAGGGTTTAAAAGAGGTGGGATGAAAATTAAGTTGCACTAATAAAATAGCCATATGGGTTTCAAACTTAGGCATTTAAATTTAAAACTTAGCCAACTTGATCAAATTTAGTAAGTTCGACTATTAAATAAATAAGATGAATTAATATAGTTAATTAGTGAGCTTCTTAATTTTAACGAGGTAAAATAGCTAACTCAATCACAAACTAAGGACTCGAAATATGAGATACTAATTTTGACAAAATTAATTTTAATAAGCGTTAAGTAAAACCAAAATCTTTTGAGACGATTTTCGAGCATATTTTACAAAATGAACTAAATATAAGAACATATGTATACATATATAGTATATATAATATATATAAAGACTAATAAACAAAATTATATTACCAAAAGAACACTATAGAAATCAACTAGCATTTTTTTCCAGAATGATTTGGAAAACACTTTTGGATTTTATAGAGTCAATTATTTCAGCTCGTTAGGCATTTAGAAACTCAAAAATTAAATATTGTCGGGGAGGGTCAAAATTTGGGTGTCAACAACTGTCCCTCATTTTACTTGGATTGATGCAAGAAATTCGAGGAAAATGAAATTGACCAATCCAATTTTGACCGACCACAAATTCATCTTTGAAGAAAAGGAAATGGTACAGACTTTAAGAAATCATGGCCGAACCTCAAAATGGGTTTTCTACATATCTCAGACTATATGAGAATTCAGGCCACTTGTAGTTCGATACGCTTGATTTAACGCACGATTTTGAAAGAATTTGAAAGTCATCACAATATCGGCTTATGAAGGGATCGAGATGCTCGAGAATAAGATTTAAGAGCGAATTGTTGGAGTACAGCCGAGTTTTTGAAATTAAGCCCGCCTACATATCCCTAAACCTTAGGAATCAGGCTGCTTGTAGTTCGACTCAATCGATCGAAAAGGAAATCTGTTATGCTAGATAACCTTTGGTTCTAGAAGAGCGACAAATTAAATGAGTATGAAAAAGAGGCTTGTAACCTCTTATCCATGAATGTGGCGCGCTTCACACCCATGCTTAAGAACTTACACGGACATAATTTCCAAAGCTCTTGGCGCATTGTCACTCGGATTGAAAACTTGCTTCCGATAGACCAACATTTCGGGTGCAAAACTGAAACTGACAAAACGAAGAAAAACCCACATGCCTTAAGATAGGGGTGTGGTTTGATTGTGGTGGAAGTCGCTCCTCTGCTCGCGTCCTAAGAGTTTGACACTCCTCTTTGGACTATGTCCCAGTTCGCTGCTAAGAAAAGTTCCACGTTGTGCTGCATCCTTTTTGATGTCGTCCGCACCTGTGGTATGTTTTGGAGAATTCATCCTTTCGGATGCTCTCGATAAAAACCGAGATAAAACTCGTCAGCATAAAAATGCAATTTAAATGGGAGACAGTGTCTTTTACCGTGTCGACACTTAATTGTTCTCCTCGACATTTGACGTCAACTCGATCGGTTTGACGTAAAGCAAATAAAGCTTATGTCTTATGTTTGCAATGTAATCTTCAATGTACTCTTCATTTGATGTCGAAATAAATAAAACTGATGTAGTGTCGATATTTTCTCTTGATGTCAATGTATTCTTCCTATGATGTCGACATAAATGAAAGAACATGCAGTGCTGCTATTTTCTTGAGATGCACGATTTCTGCTCTGATAGTGCATGATTTCTTGTGGGGTATGAATATCTTCCCGCAATGCGTAAATTCTGCGAGACATGAATCTTCTCGCGATGAATAAATTTTGCAAGGTATGCAATCCCCTTGCGATGTATAAATTTCTGCGAGGTATGAAATCTTCTCGCGATGCATAAATTCCGCAAGGTATGAAATCTTCTTGCGATGTATAAATATTAACTCGCAATGCATGATCTTCCGCGATGCATGATTATTAACTCGCGATGCATGGTCTTTTGCGATGCTTAAATTCCGCAAGGTATGAAATCTTCTTGCGATGTATAAAATTTCTGCGAGGCATGAAATCTTCTCGCGATGCATAAATTCCGCAAGGTATGAAATCTTCTTGCGATGTATAAATTTAACTCGCAATGCATGATCTTCCGTGATGCATGATTATTAACTCGCGATGCATGGTCTTTCGCGATGCATAAATTCCGCAAGGTATGAAATCTTCTTGCGATGTATAAAATTTCTGCGAGGTATGAAATCTTCTCGCGATGCATAAATTCTGCAAGGTATGAAATCTTCTTGCGATGTATAAATATTAACTCACAATGCATGATCTTCCGCGATGAATGAATTCCGCAAGGTAAGAAATCTTTGCGCTGTATAAAATTTCTGCGAGGCATGAAATCTTCTCGCGATGCATAAATTCTGCAAAGTATGAAATCTTCTTGCGATGTATAAATATTAACTCGCAATGCATGATCTTCCGCAATGCATGATTATTGACTCGCGATGCATGATCTTCCGCGATGCATGAATATTGACTCGTGATGCATGAATCTTCCGCGATGCATGAATATTGACTCGCGATGCATGATCTTCCGCGATGCATGAGTATTGATTGGCGATGTATAATCTTTCGCGATGCATGAATATTGACTCGCGATGCATGATCTTCTTTTGAATAATCATATCGTCTTGATTGACGATAATGCAATTGACTTCCAGATAGTATATCGTCTTGATCGGCAATAATATAAATGACCCCTCCGGATAATGTATCGTCCTGATCGATGATAAAATAAATAAACTCTCCGGGTAATATATAATATCATATCTGCAAATGTCGTTCTTTACGGAAACCATAAGCTCTTTCTTGAGATTTTTGCTTGATTCACTTTTGAATCTAACTGGACGTTCCTTACAAACATCATGTTGTTGGAAATTGACTGAAATAAACAAATCATATTCCCAAGTCTCCGCCATAAGCGATATAACATGATTCCTGCAGTCCAGAAAAACTATTGATTTAGGGGAGAGTTTCCTCCTCTTTTGACTTTTCCATATTTATCGATCGGAGGAATCTGTTGATTTCTAAGTAATATCATAAGCGTGCATCCACAGAAAAATCGTTAGTTTTTAAAATGGACTGATCTGTGTCGATTCTTCAGTTGTCTGCTCCTCGTCCTTCTATCTCTGGTTGTTTTCCAGATCTCCTGACTCTTGATAGACAAGACCAAATATTTCACCAAAACAAATGAAATGCAAATATAGAATTTTAAGGAAAAATAAATTTCGAAAAGTGGTATTTTGAAAAGTCACTGCCAAATGTCATGTCACGTCAGGCTTAGCGAACTTCTTTGAGTTTGGGTGCTCGGGAGGTATATCTGATTATGCGATGGGGAGTATTCAGAGTCACTCTAAAGTATCGATAAACCCAAGTTAAAATTTTGAGGTCATCCTCAAAATTTCTGTCCCGGTTATAAACTTTGGTTTGCCTACGACCATCGGTATGTAAATCTTGGAATTTTCGAGATCCTCTCGAAAATTCTGTCTCAGTTACAAATCTTGAAGTATCTTCAGCCTTGACTTGTTGAGGACAAATCTTCTTCTTGAGAATTTTTGAGACCCTCTCAAAAATTCTGTCCCAGTTTCTATTGTATAGAGGAATAGAAATCTTACGGGACATATGACCGAACCCTTGTGGCGCCTACGTATACCGTTGAGGCAGGAATCAGGTCAAACGTAGTTCCCCTTCAAAGGCTAACAACAATAAGAAATACAAAGAAAACCGACCGAGGCCGACATAGGCCGTCTACGTATCTCATTCTTGAGAATTCAGGTCGAACGTAGTTCAAATACAAAGAAATATTCATGTCCCTTTCGTTGTGTATGATTGATGAAAGAAATCGTGGACAACGAAAATTGACAAACCCAATTTTGACCGAACACATGACCTTTCTAGAGAAGTGCGGTGAAAATATAGTGGAAGTCAATCCCAAACTCGCATCTAAAAGGTTCCACGCTTTGTTGCGTCTTTGTTGAAGTAATTCGCACATGTGGCTCCTCTGAGCGTTCATCCTCTAGAATGTTCTAAAAAAAACAAAGATAAAACTCATTATTATAGGCAAAACTAAAAGAAAAAGGGTAGCATCTCTTATGATACGATAAATGGAGATAAATACAGGTCCCTTGGTAGGACGAATGAAGATGGTGATCAATCTGTAGGATTTGAAATGTATATCCATCGGTAGGACGAATGAAAAAAAAATGATGATCCATCGATAGGATTTTGAATGTATGTCCATCGGTAGGACAAAATGTAAACATCTTTCAACGCATGTTTCCACCGACTTGAACGTTGAATAGATAGAGTGCACAACCTTCACCTCCAAATAGATGTGTCTTAAATGGAAATATCATTCAACGCAAGCTTTCACCGACTTAAACGTTGAAAAGATATGGTGCACATCCTTCACCTCCGAATAGATGTGTCTTACATGAAAATATCATTCAACGCAAGCTTTCACCGACTTAAACGTTGAAAAGATATGGTGCAGATCCTTCACCTCCGAATAGATGCGTCTTAAATGCAAATATCTTTCAATGCAAGTTTTCACCGACTTAAACGTTGAAAAGATATGGTGCACATCCTTCACCTCCGAATAGATGTGTCTTAAATGGAAATATCATTCAACGCAAGCTTTCACCGACTTAAACGTTGAAAAGATATGGTGCACATCCTTCACCTCCGAATAGATGTGTCTTAAATGGAAATATCATTCAACGCAAGCTTTCACCGACTTAAACGTTGAAAAGATATGGTGCACATCCTTCACCTCCGAATAGATGCGTCTTAAATGCAAATATCTTTCAACGCAAGTTTTCACCGACTTAAACGTTGAAAAGATATGGTGCACATCCTTCACCTCCGAATAGATGCGTCTTAAATGCAAATGCAAATATCTTCTTGCGATGCATGAATATTAACTCTCGATGCATGAATATTAACTCTCGATGCATGAATTTTATTATTATTATTATTTTTTTTTATTTTTTATTTTGGCAATGCATGAATGTTGACTCGCGATGCATGATGATGTTTTTTTTATGCATGAATGTTGACTCGCGATGCATGATTTTTTTTATTTTTATTTTTTGCAATGCATGAATATTGACTCGCGATGCATGATTTTTCGCTATGAATGATTATTGACTCTCGATGCATGATCCTCTACGGGGCATGAATATCTTCCCGCAATGCCTGAATTTTGCGAGGGATGAAATCTTCTCGCGATGCATAAATTTTTGCGAGGAATGAAATCTTCTCACAATGCATGTATATTAACTCGTGATGCATGAATATCTTCCCGCAATGCATAAATTTTGCGAGGGATGGAATCTACTCGCGATGAATAAATTCCGCAAGGTATGAAATCTTCTTGCGAGGCATAAATTTTTGCGAGGCATTAAATCTTCTCGCGATGCGTGAATAATAACCCGCGATGCATGAACGTTAACTTGTGATGCATGATCTTTTGCAATGCATGAATATTTACTCGCGATGCATGATGATTTTTTTTTTCGATGCATGAATATTGACTCGCAATGCATGATTATTGACTCGCGATGCATGATGATTTTTTTTTTTTCGATGCATGAATATTGACTCGCAATGCATGATTTTTTGCAATGTATGAATATTGACTCTCAATGCATGATCTTTTGCAATGCATGAATATTAACTCTCGATGCATGATTTTCCGCTATGCATGAATATTAACTCTCGATGCATGATCTTTTGCGGGACATGAATATCTTCCCGCAATGCATGAATTTTGCGAGGGATGGAATCTTCTCGCGATGCATAAATTCCGCAAGGTATGAAATCTTCTTGCGATGCATAAATTTCTGCGAGGTATAAAATCTTCTCGCGATGCGTGAATAATAACTTGCGATGCATGAATATTAACTCGCGATGCATGATTTTTTGCAATGCATGAATATTGACTCGCGATGCATGATTTTTGCAGTTGCTATCAAGCTTCTCGCAGTACTTATCAGAATTTTGAGGTCTTCCTCAAAAATTCTGTCCCAGTTAGAATTTTGGCTAATCTCAAAATGATCTTCAATCTTGACTTGTTGGCGATAACTCCTCTATTGAGAATTTTTGAGATATTTTCTAAAATTCTGTCCCGGTTTTTATTGTAAGGAGAAATAATAATCACACTGGGTATATGACCGAGCCGTCGTGGTGCCTACATATCCTGTTGATCCAGGAATCAGGTCAAATGTAGTTCCAAACTTGTAGATGATGAATACTACAAATAATCTAAAAGAAGATCATCCGTAGAAAATTTACAATATGAACATGACAAAATAGGAAAATAATATTGCATGTGATATCCAAAGCCTATAAAAGAAAAGAAAAGAAAAAAAACATGTCACATTTTTGGACGAACAATCCATGCAGTAAAATAGGACTCTCACACATACAAGATTAACCCGATAACACTTTTTACAATGAACAGCTCAAAAGGCAAAAAAATTTTTTTTTTTTTTTTTTTTTAAATTGAAAGACTCTTAAAAAGGTTTTAAAATATTAAAGAATGAGTGTTTTTTCACTTTTTCTTTTCTTTTTAAAAAAAATAAAAAAAAGTGATGAGATAGTCAAACCTTCACTACAATTGGTATCAACAGTTAAAATTGTAGGTAAATCTCTCATTCTTTTTTTTTTTTTTTAAGGTAATTTCTACAGCTTCAAGTGGTACCTCCAATATACTTAAGGATCAACATGATCCGTTCATCTTGCTTCAAACAAAGGTTTTAAATTGTATCAATCCTCATGTTTCAAGTGCCTCACGAAAAAGACTTGTCCTATTTCACACATATTTGAAACATTTGATTTTAGGACATTTTCCAAAGTGCACTCACACTCACAAGAATGTTCAATGCATACAACTGTGAAACCATATGCTTGACCCTTATGTAAATCTCCACTAATGTGAGAACATTTGGAATGAGATCATGTAGGGCTTGTCATTGGCTTGTAACGTAGGCTTAGGGATGGGTAGGATATTTATTTGGGATAAAAGTGACTAAATTCCTCCTTGAGCGTCACACAGAATTTGTGCTCTTAATGATTGGTACGACTTTGGCACTAGATCCTCTTCATTATTCTCTGACCTCTCAAATTCTTTTGAATTCTCATTTTTAACGTTTTTCCCTTCTTTTTTTTTGGAGCTCTCATTTTTTGGAGCTTTTCTCTTCTTCTCTTTTCCTTCTTTTGAGTCCTTATTCCTTGGAGCTTTTCTTTCATTCACTTCTTTATTATAATAAATTTTCCTTTTTTTTTATATAGTATTTTCCTTCCCACTTTTCATTGACTCTGTAAAGGTATTTTTTACCTTTCTTTATTTCTTCCACCCTTTTTTTTTTCTTCCTTTCTCTCATTTCTCTAGAGTCTTTGCTTCCTTGATTTTGGGAGACTTAATATCTTTGCTTTTCGGAAATTTCAAACATGGATCTTCTCTTATAATTTGCACATTTTGGTGCACTCAAGAAGGTTGGGCCAAAAGAGGATAGTGTTTTTAAGCACTTAAAAGGGTAGTGGTTAAGATGTGGTTGTCCAAAGAAAGGTTTCAGGCTCAAAGTGGGAAAACTAGGGATTAATGTAATTTGGTAGGCTTTGAAAGGCACAACCGGGTCAAAAAAGGCCTACAATCCTTTCTCAAACCAAACATTACTCAGGATTTCGCCTCGAAAAACATTCAGGTCAAGTTCTAGATCAACAGTGTAACACAATTGAACTTTGATCAAAAGCTCACCACACAATGCACATGAAACATAAGGTTAATTTTATTCTTATCTTGATTGCATGCAAGAGAATTTTCAAGCATCATAAAAGTACAGATAAGAGGTACCACGAGAATTTATAGTTTACCGCAAAGTCAATCTTTTCCATCATACCAAATATATTTACATGCTCTTAACTACATAGGTACCAATCGATCTGAAGACATGACTCTTACATTATGTACAAGCTATTTTATTTTTTGAAAGAATGATTACCGAACCCGAGAAGGGCTGCCTACGTATCTCATTAAGATGAGAATCAGGTGTGCGTAGTTCATGCAGATATGACTTGGAAAATATGCACAAACTATATTTATTTTTTTACTTTTGGAGAAGATAATACCGAACCCAAGAAGGGTTGCCTACGTATCTCATTAAAATGAGAATCAGGTACGCGTAGTTCGTCCAGATATGATTTGGAAAATATGCACAAACTATTTTTTTTTTTTTAGAAAATATAATACCGAACCCAAGAAAGGTTGCCTACGTATCTCATTAAAATGAGAATCAGGTACGCGTAGTTCGTCCAGATATGATTTGGAAAATATGCACAAACTAGTTTTATTTTTTTTTTTTTTTTTAGAAAATATAATACCGAACCCAAGAAAGGTTGCCTACGTATCTCATTAAAATGAGAATCAGGTACGCGTAGTTCGTCCATATATGGCATATAAATTTAAAGATTTAGACAACTCAAATAAATTTCTACGTCTAGCGCCACTAAAATTTGTAGTCATGAAGTATTTTTGATCCCCATTTTTTCCGCACCAATATGTTTTATAGTCTCTTAATCGTCAATTTTTATACTGTTTTTTGAATGTATCCTGTAATTTTCACAGTAATTTCTACGTATACTCTTTTTGGATGTTTTCTTGAAACTGTCTCCTCCCAATTTTCACGAGATCCAGACATTGTTATGACCATCCCCGACTGATGTCGGGGACGGTATTCCTATAAAAATATGAGAAATATGTGAGAGCAGGACCATCATGCAAAATAATAATAATAAAAATAAATGGATGCGACCTCATAGTCAAATACTCCCCTAATTTATCATTTTGACTTGATATAATTGAGAAATGCAAGGACTTTAATTTCGCTAATCCTCTTGTCTCTTGCAACTTCGGACAAATAATGATTTCTGAATTCGGACATAAATCAACATTTCGCTCTGAAGAAAAACAACTCAAAAGGTAAGAGTGTTAGTTCTTGTTCATAATGGATAATGCAAAATATCACACAAATAATGAATTAAACACATAAACACTGTTTTAATTAACAACAAACTGAAACATATCATATAGCATACAAACAATTATTGCGCGTCCTATACAAATATGTGACCCTTTTATGCCTAGGGTAGGCCTATCGATTTGAAGGATGTATATGCCATTTGAAACATTCCATTGTCCCGAAATCTAAATTTATACAAAATTATACAAATAAAATGAATGGGGATACATAATAGGGAAAACGGGATACAAAATATTCAGTCCCGCGCAGGGGTACCATCATATTCTAAGCCTTTGTGAAAGATACTCTCTCTTGAACTTATTGTTATCTTCGATTGTCTAACACTTTCGATGGAAGGATAGCTTTTGAAGAACCGAATCTGACGAAACTAGACTATTAAAACAACTCTCTAATCAGATGGACAATGGTTTGTCAAATGTCATATACATACTTCAAATTACACACAATTATGATTGTCCGTTTAGGCCGAAAGCCATTATGGACTCAAAGTGGTCTTTCTAATTGACTCAACACGCCTTGGGTGTTGGGTCATCTTAGGCTGATGCTTAAATTTAGATTTGGCTCGGCACTACACTAGTTTACTATGAGTGGGTTGTATTTAGAGTGGAAAATGTAACCCAAACGGACTATTTGGGCTGGGACAGTTAACGATCGTTGACTATCAAGTAGCCAACTACACTCGTCATGGTGCCCCGAGAAAATTTTGGTTAATGAACGATTGAACCCGCATAATCGTCCTTTAGTGAAAATGAAATAATTGTCGTTTGACGGAAAATATTATGCCATGAATACAATGATAATATACACACAATAAAATAAATAACGAATAAATACAGTAAACAAATAATCAGCGAAATATAAAAAGACAAGGTATAACATAATAATAAAACAAAAATTTCCTCAATTTGAAAAAAAATTAAATTCATATTGGTTAAAACCTCTATAGTCCCCAGCGGAGTCGCCATTCTGTTTACATCCCCACTCTGTTCAAATAGGGCAAAACGTCGCGGCAACTCAAAAAATTATTAATTGATTCAATTTTAACGAGTTTTAAAAATGAATGAGTTTTAAAAAGAGTCGCCACCTAATTTTAGGAAAAAACTAGGAAACCATTAAATGATCTACGAAACCAATTTGATTCTGGGTAAGGGGTTCAAATTATTCCGAAGAGAAGGGGTTAAGCACCCTCCGAAATCCAGAAATGTGGGTCCCGACTGAATTTATTTTTTCCAAATTGAGGAAAATAAAATAATGTACAAGTATAATAAACATTCAATATGTACAAATAATAAAATAATAAATATAAGAAACGGCCTAAAGTTTGCCTAACGTCAATATATACAAAATAATGAATAAAAAGTATGATTCGAACTATATTCGAATAATTTCAAGGAGAAGCACCTCCGGGTACCTGTAAAGACACTCAGTAAAAGAGTTAGTACCAAATAAATATAAATAAAAATGAATAACTCAAATAATAACTTAAAAATAAAAATCCGTCTTATTAACATGGAAGGCCTTGGAAATCGACGGTAATTTCTTCATCGGCCATGTTCGCAAGTAAATAATATAAATTTAACTAAATTTCCGTCTTTTAAAAATGGGAAGGCCTCCAAAACCGACGGAAAGGTTTTCTCATTGGCCATATTTAACAAGTAAATATAACAACTAAAAATTGATAGAAAACAACAAAATGTTAAATTATTGCTAAATAGCCTGCTGGAAATCCTTAGAAAATGTATGGAGGTTAATTCCAATAAATCAAAGTAATCACATAGAGACAAACTACAGTAGCAGTAGATAAAAAATTCAAGTTCTTTGATAAATGGAGAATTAGAAAGAAAAAAAAAAGCTGCTCACATACACAAAATATATAAAAATAATACTAACAAAAAAAATAATTGGAGATGAAATAATGTCAACAATACATAACACAATAACGAAGTAGGTATAATAATACTTTAACCACAAAATGAACGATGAAATAAAATAAATTAACAAAACAATAATCATTAATAACTTAACAGTTAACAACAAAATAATGGCCAACAAATAATAAAAACAGATAAGAACACCCCCTACTTTATAGTCAAAATGCCAACAAATAAAAGTTAAAACAATTCAAAGAAGTTAATGAATAATATAACCTATAAACATAATTTAGAATTGGTAAAAGTGAAACACATTCATTTAAAACTAAAAATTATTAAAAAAAAAAACTAAACTAAAATCAAAATAATAAAATAATAATAGACAGTTAGCAGCAAGCCCAATACTAAGTCAAAATAAAGCAATACCTATCTAACAAATTTAAATAAACATAATTTGCCGAAAAATGTAAAAAAATATCAACCACAAAATATTCTAATATAATTCCAACATCCTGGAAACATTTTTAGGAACAATCACTAAATAAATTTATACAAAATAATTAACCCACAAATAATAACAAAATACAGCTAATAAACAAAACACAATCTACAGAGATAATTACTTCACTTAAAAAAAAATCAATTGCTTTGCCATCATAAAATAGAGACTTAAACAAAACTTAAAAAGAGAGAAGAATATGTATGTTACCGAAGAACATTGCATCTGGGTTTTTTCTTGTGACCGGTTCCACCGGAGTTGGGTTTGTTCATCGGTGGTCGCTAGTAGTTGGTCTTGTTGTTAGCTGGTGAATTCCGATGGGATTCTGGTGGAGCTGTGCGCCATAAACAGTGTTGAGAATACCTTCATGGTTGCTGCTTCACGGAGCTTAAAGCTCGCAGCAATGGTTAGGGAGGTGGGTCTGGTTTGGTAGATCGGAGAAAATGCTGAAAATGAGGCTGTTATTGGTGGTTATGGGCGGTGTTTCTAGTTTTAATTTCTGGTGGGATTCCAGCGTGGGGTTTGGAATGGGATTTTACCGGAGTTCGGTGGGTTTTGGTCGGCTGGTTGTTCGCCTGAGACGGTGTTGCTTGTGTTGTTGGCCAGATCTGCCGGTGGTCTTCGCAGGCTGCTGCTGGCTGCAAAGAGAAGAAAAAGAAGAAGGAGAAGAGGAGAGAGGAGAAGAGGCGATGGGAGAGGAGAGGGGAAGAGAAGAGGGAGGCGGAGAGATGGAAAAAGGGAGAGGGAAGGGGGAAGATATTAGGGTTTTTTCCCCCTCTCCCTCAAATTTATTCCCCAATTTTCTTTATTCACCATCCTAAATAAATAAAATATAATGGACCCAAATGTGTGGGATTGAAATTGTAGGCTCAAAATTATTAATAGAATTTCTAATAATACTCTTTTTTTTTGTATTTGACTAAATTTTAGATTGTGTTAAATTTAACATAATATTAACAAATGTAACAAATAAAATGAATTTTAAAATAATATAATGAATTCAACTAATGACATGTGAAATACAATTTTAAAAATTAACTAACAAAAAGAAAATCCTAAATTTTGATAAATAAAGATAGTTATCGACAAACTTATTAAAAATTATATAAAAAAAATATTATTGAACTATAAACTTAAAATTACGAATTTTTAAAATGTTAGGCCAAAATTGGGTGTCAACAATTCAAAGGGGATAAAGGGGTGATCGAGGCCGACATAGGCCGCCTACGTATCTCATTCTTGAGAATTCAGGTCAGACGTAGTTCATTACAAGAGGGATAAAATTTTAAAATAAAGCAAATACAAGCAAATGAATAATTACAAGAAAATAGTAGAAACGCAAACCGAATCTTCACACGTAGTATCTCTTGACACCATCTGAGTTGATCGGTTTTTGCCACGCGGTGCCATCCATCTCTGACAGGACCAATGCACCTCCAGATAATACTTTACGAATCACGTAGGGTCCTTGCCAATTTGGTGCAAATTTTCCTTTGTACTCGTCTTGATGAGGAAAAATGCACTTAAGGACCCATTGACCGATTTCAAAAATTCTGGCTCTGACTCTCTTGTGGAAAGCACGAATCATTCTTTGTCGATACAACTGACCATGACAAACGGCAACTATTCTCTTTTTGTGAATCAAAGTTAACTGATCAATTCTCTTGCTAACCCATTCAGCATTACTCAACTCAGCTTCTTGGATAATTCTCAAAGACGGTTTTTCAACTTCCGCGGGTATGACTGCTTCTGTTCCGTATACTAACAAATACGGAGTAGCTCCAGTTGACGTTCAGACAGTCGTTCGACAACCCAACAAAGCATATGGCAGCATCTCGTGCCAACCTCGGTGGTTATCAATCATTTTCCTCAGAATCTTCTTGATAGTCTTATTTGCAGCCTCTACAGCTCCATTCATTTGAGGACGATAAGCGGTCGAGTTTTGATGAGTAATCTTAAATTGCTCACATATCTCTCTCATCAAGTGACTATTGAGATTTGCACCGTTATCAGTAATGATGGATTCTGGTACTCCAAACCTGCATATCAGATTGTTGCGAACAAAATCAGCTACAACTTTCTTGGTTACCGACTTATAAGAAGTTGCTTCCACCCACTTGGTGAAGTAATCGATGGCAACCAAAATAAATCTGTGTCCATTAGAAGTGGCTGGCTCTATCGGACCGATGACATCCATACCCCAAGCTACGAACGGCCAATGTGAACTCATAGCATTGAGTTCGTGAGGCGGCACTCGAATCAAATCGCCATGTACTTGACACTTATGACACTTCTGCACAAACTTGCAACAATCATTCTCCATAGTCATCCAAAAATAACCGGCTCGAAGGATTTTCCTTGCCAAAGTGAGCCCATTCATATGCGTTCCACAAACTCCAGCATGTATTTGTTCAATAAGCTTCGCGGCTTCAACAGCATCGACACATCTTAGAAGACTCAAATCTGGAGTTCTCTTATAAAGGACTTCTCCACTTAGAAAGAAGTTGAGAGTCATGCGGCGTATCGACTTCTTTTGGTTGGACGTTGCATCTTCAGATAAGTTCCAGACTCCAAATACTTCTTTATATCAAAATACCATGGCAAACCATCTGGTTCTGCTTCAACATGCAAACAATGGACTGGATGTTCTTTCAACTCAATATTCAAAGGATCAATATAATCAGTATCTGGATGTTTGATCATTGACGTAATGGTGGCAAGAGCATCGGCCAACTCATTCTATATTCTGGGAGTATGCCAGAACTCGATCTTGCGAAATCTCTTGCACAACTTCTGTACATACTGTACGTACGGTATAATCTTCGGGTTTTTCACGGCCCACTCTCCTTGAACTTGATGACTCAACAAGTCTGAATCTCCAATGACGAGCAACTCGTAGACATTCATGTCGATGGCCATTTTCAAGCCCAGAACACAAGCTTCGTATTCGGCCATATTGTTCGTGCAATTAAATCGGAGCTTAGCTGCCATGGGATAGTGCTGACCAGATTCTGACACTAGAACTGCCCCAATACCTTTTCCCTGGTGATTCGCCGCTCCATCAAAAAATAACCTCCAACCGGGATATGCTTCAGAAATATCTTCACCCACAAACGATACCTCTTCATCGTGGAAATAAGTCTTAAGCGGTTCATAATCTTCATCAATAGGGTTTTCTGCAAGATGATCAGCCAAGGCCTGTGCCTTTATTGCCTTCTGAGTCACATACACAATATCAAATTCAGTCAACAACATTTGCCATTTAGCTAACTTTCCGGTCGGCATCGCTTTCTGAAAAATATACTTCAACGGGTCCATCCTGGAAATGAGATATGTAGTATAAGAAGACAAGTAATGCCTCAATTTCTGAGCAAGCCAAGTCAAAGCACAACATGTTCTCTCCAATAGAGTGTAACGAGACTCATATGGAGTAAACTTCTTGCTTATGTAATAGATAGCCCTTTCCTTCTTTCCTGTCTCGTCATGTTGACCGAGCACGCATCTGAATGCACTATCTGAGATGGATAAATACAGCAACAAAGGACTCCCTTCTCGCGGAGGAACCAATACTGGCGGATTTGACAAATAGTTCTTGATAGCATCAAAAGCAGTCTGACACTCTTCAGTCTACTTTGTCGGAGCGTCTTTCTTTAACAGCTTGAAGATAGGCTCACACACCACGGTTGATTGAGCTATGAATCAACTGATGTAGTTCAACCTTCCTAAGAAACTCATTACCTCTTTTCTCGTCTTCGGCGGAGGTAATTCTTGAATTGCTTTAATCTTTGAAGGATCGAGTTCAATACCCCTTCTGCTCACTATAAATCCCAACAACTTGCCAGATGGAACTCCAAAAGCGCATTTGGCGGGATTTAACTTCAAGTTGTAACGACGCAAACGATCAAAGAACTTCTTCAAATACATCAAGTGGTCCGAACTCTCGCGGGACTTGATTATGACGTCATCCACATATACCTCAATCTCCTTATGAATCATGTTATGAAATATGGTAGTCATAGCCCTCATATAGGTAGCACCAGCATTCTTGAGGCCAAACATCACCCTATAATGATATACACCCCAAGGCGTAATAAAAGCTATCTTTTCTGCATCTTCCTCATACATCAGAATTTGATGATAACCTGCGTCACAATCCACAAATGACTGCATTTCATGCTTAGCACAGTTATCAATCAAAATATGGATATTTGACAACGGAAAGTTATCCTTAGGGCTAGCTTTGTTGAGATCTCTGTAGTCGACACAAATTCTGATTTTTCCATCTTTCTTGGCGACCGGAACAACATTGGCCAACCAAGTCGGGTATTGCGTCACTTCTACCAATCGAGACTCAATCTGCTTGGTGATCTCTTTTTTAATCTTTAAACTCAACTCAGGCTTGAACTTCCAAATTTTTTGCTTCACCGGATCGAACCCTGGATTGATCGGCAATTTGTGAGACACCACATCGGTACTCAGACCCAGCATGTCGCCGACTTCCCATACAAACACATCGACGTACTCAGTGAGTAAGTGTATTAGATCCTTCTTCTGAGCGTCATTCAAGTGAACACTGATTTTGGCCTCTTTAACGCACTCTGGTCTCCCAAATTTACAATTTCAGTCTTCTCTAAGTTCGGCTTGTGCTGATTTTCAAACTGCAGAAATTCTTCAACAACATATTCCGGTACCTCATTTTCCTCTTCGTATTCATCAACCTCATCATCAACTGCCTCACATTGTTCGTTCAACTCATGACATGACACAACATTGGCAGGTTTAAAACTTATATTACTGAAACCATAAATAGACAGAGTTAGAAAATCAAAGCATAACAGATGATTAAATAAACAAATTTTAAAAATAAAAGAGGCTTTCATTAAAATGAAAAATGCAAACTTTGGCCATGGCAGGGCCATATTGCCTTTTTAAACATCACGATGGGAATTCAAAAGTTCAAACAGTTAAGAAAATGCAAAATAGTGGGTCACGGGCCTCTTTCGGACTACCACCGATTTAAACATGCATAAAACGATGCCCTTATACCAAGGAGTTCGGGAGATCAGGATGGGCGTGGAGGTCCAGTTCTGCAACGTCTCTCCGGGCTCAGCATCACGGAATCCTGTCAGCTCGACCTCTTCTTCAATAATAGCATCAATTTCTTCAAAAAGGCCACAGATTCCTTCCCCCAGGTCCTCCTCCTCGGCATGCTCACGAACTGGGAATGATTGATATAGATGAGGGATTGGTTTAGCTAATGCTTGATCATTCTTCTTTTTCAGCTTCAAATCATCATCTGTGGGGACGTACCCTAAACCATATCTAGCTCCTTTGACGGGGATCGGAACAGGCTCAATAATTCCTTGGGAATTTCTTCCCAATCCAACACCTGGTTCAAAACCATTCTGCAGCATCACAGTGGCTATCATTTTATACACGGCAGGCACATGAGGCTGTGGGGCCAAATCCTCACCAGTGGCATTTACCAGCTCCACCGTATAGAAATCGGTACCTCGAGACACTTCATCAATAATCGGCGCCTGTCTACCAGAGCGATTCCCTTCACCATGAATAACCAACTCTTCATTTCTCCAAACGAGTTTCATCATCTGATGGAGAGTAGAGGGGACGGCTCCAGCCATATGGATGAACGGCCTCCCCAGAAGAAGGTTGTAACTGTATCTATATCCAATACTTGAAATTGCGCGCTGAACTCTGCGGGGCCCATTTGAATGGTTAAATTCACTGCTCCCAACGTGTCTCTTTGAACCCCATCAATGGCTCTTACGTTGACCTGGTTTTGCTCCAGTTTCTCGAGGTCAAACCTTAGCTGCCTCAACGTCGACAATGGGTAGATATTTAAACCAGATCCATCATCTACTAACACACGGTTGACAACCTTTTCATGGCATATCACAGTAATGTGCAGCGCTTTGTTGTGTGATCTTTCTTCAGCTGGCAGCTCGTCGTCACAAAAGCTGATCCGGTGCCCTCGAATAACCTGATGAATCATGGCAGCCACGTTATCACTACTTGTACCTGAGGGTACGTATGTATCATCGAGAGCTTTCATTAAGGCCTGCCTGTGGGACTGAGAACTCATCAGTAGGGCCCACATAGAGATCTGAGCCGGAGTCTTCTCTAAATGTTTGATGATGGAATAATCCTTTGGTTGCATCCTTCGCCAGAATTCTTCCGCTTCTCCTTCACTTATCGGCCTCTTAGCATGGTCCTTCTTCTGTCCTCCGAGAGCAAGCTCGTCAGGAGTGTATCACCTTCCAGACCTGGTCATGCCTTGGGCTACAGCAGTTTCAATGATAAATTTGGGCTTGACGAGAGTTTCCAAAGGCACCGAGGCAACAACCTTTGTAGGTGTCAGAATAACAAACTCTCTTCTTTCTTTGACGCTTAAAGAAGCGACAGCCCTTTCCAAGTCCTCATGCACAATGGGAGTAATCATCTTTGTTCCATACCCGTCTTCATCTGTTTCAATCATATTAATATTGCCACCTCCATGATTCGGCAACGGGTTTGTATTGACATTTGGCGCCGCCGGTTGGAGAGAAACTACCTCCTGATCGATCAGATCCTGGATTTTGTGCTTAAGGTTGATACAATCTTCCGTGTTATGTCCAACACTGTTGGAATGATAAGCACATCTTTGATATGGCTTGTAGAACTTTGAATTGACATCCACGGGCTTGGGCCCCACAGGATGGATGTATCCAGCCGCGTCTAGTCTCTAAAATAGTTTGGTCCGGCTTTCAGCAAGTGTAGTAAAGTTCCTTGAAGGCCTTTTTTCAAATTTGGGTCGGGAAGGGTCATAACCACTTTGCTGAGGGGGAGGCACCCACTGATAATTTCGGGTGTTCGGACGAGGAGCTTGGCTTCTAGGATAAGGGTTTGTTTGATAATTTGGCGATGGAGCTTGGTAATTCGGGAGGGTTTTTTGATATAATGGAGCTTGGACTTGATAAACGGGTGATGGTGCTCGGTAGCTCGACTGTACATTAGCACAGTTGGGAGCAATATTCTGATAAGGGGATGGAATCTGGTAAGGTTGAGGGTAATTTGGATATATGGGGGAAAGATTTTGGAGATTAAGGGGTGGATTCTGGTACGACGGAACTTGAGCGTTTGGATAGGAGGGGGTAGTATTATGGTTATTTGGATGATTGGATTGCGGGTAGTAGGCTCGGTGAGACTTTGGGGAAGGCCTGAAACGATCTTGGGAATGTGACGAGTTCCTGGGGGTTTTTCTTCCCCCATACGAGACAGCGGCAACTTCCTCTCTTTTCTTCCTCATCAATCCTGAAGATCCAGGTGACGCGGATACACGGGCTATCTTTCCCGATTTTAAACCGTCTTCGATGGTCTCACACACTTTGACTATCTCGGCGAATTTAGCTCCAACTAGCAACATGATTCTGTCGTAGTATTCTGGCTCCTGCACCCGCACAAACACTTCCACAATCTCTTTCTCTGTCATGGGCGGCCTTACTCTTGCTGCTTCCTTCCTCCATCTATAGGCAAACTCCCTATAGCTTTAAGTTAGTTTCTGCTTCATCTTCTCTAGAGAATACCGATCGGGAACTATCTCAACATTGTATGCAAATCGGTCAATGAAGTCTTTGGCCAGCGCATTCCAACTGGGCCACTGCCTGGTTTCGTGTGATGTAAACCACTCGATAGCCTCCCCACATAGACTTCGGCTGAAAAACCGCATCAACAAGGCCTCATCCCTGCCAACTCCCACGAGCTGGTCACAATATGCTCTCAGATGAGCCATGGGGTTGCCTACTCCCCCGAAGGTGTCAAACTTCGGAATTTTGAACCCTTCGGGAAGGTTCAAATCTGGGTGGATGCACAACTCTTCATAACTGAGTCCAACGACGTCTGGGATGCATTGTAGCTCTTTCATAGCCCTTTTGATTTCCTCTTTTATATCGATCTTCGCATCCTCTTTTGCCTTCCATTCTCTTTCCTGTTCTTCATAGTGATCCAACTCAGAACCATGCACCTCGTGCTCGGCAGGAACAGGAAATTGGAAGGTGGCTCTTTTTGGGAGGGGTGGAGCTATAGAGGGACTTGGAACGTTTTGGGCAGTCTGGTAGTTCTGTGGGTAGGCCTGAGGATTGGTGTTCTGATTTAAATGGTGATGAGGTGTTTGGGGATTGAAGGCAGTTTGATTTTGATTTTGACTTCGATTTTGCGGTAGTGGAGCGGATTGAGGTTGGGTATTTTGAAAATGAGAGGACATTTGGGGGTGGTTATTCTGAGGTGGTGGTGGAGTTTGTAAGATGCGGAAGCATACTGCGGATTTTGGGTAGTTAGGTCTATAGTAGGGGGATTCTGAGCGAGCGGCACGGTCTGAGATGGATCCACGTTCGAGGAAGGAAAGTATATAGGAGGCCTTCCTTCTGTAGCAAAACCTGGCGGAGGCAGATCCGACCTTCTTTGCAATTCTACCCTCATCTCCGCGATCTGCTGCATCAGTTGCAGAATTAACTCGTTTTGGTCCGCTATGGTAGGTTGAGCCACCACAACATCAGTAAGACCAACTTCCTCGCTATTATCTCCCATAACTGTCTTTCCTTTGTCAGAACTTTGCCCTGGAAGGAATCTGCGGGACCTTTTGATCTGGTGAAGTAAGGATGATCTCCCAGCTTAATCGACACAGATCAGTTCAAAATACCTGAGGAGGAAAATAACTCAAAGGCAGATTTGTCAGTTTGGACTCAGAATACAAAACACATAATATCACACATAGAGCAGGAAAACACACAGGTTGCTATGTTTGAGGAAATCTTCAACCCACGAGTAGGAACGGAAACAATTTTTTTTTTTTTTTTACAAGCAGGAATTTGCTTGCTCTTTTAGTTTGACACTGTCTCAAAAAGGCCAAATCGCGTTGAGCTAAGGTCTTCTTGCAGCTGCTTTCTGTCGTCTATTGATCTGATCTTTGTATCCTCTTGTAATATGAAAAGAACGAATGAAAATTTTTTAAAAGATAGGGGCCGGGCCTTGGAAGGCTGCCTACGTATCTCTCAAGGAGAATTCAGGCCCAACGTAGTTCGAGTACAAAATAAAACATTGATTTTTCATTCATTCATTCGTTGGGATTACAAGGAAATAGAAATACGACAAAGCTTTAAAGATAAACTAATGACTCCACCTCAGTCATTTTCTTCTCGTATGCCTATCAATCTCGAGGAACAAACTCGACTCGAATCTTTCCCAGGTTAACGAGGGATTCGAGGTCGTAGCGAAATCCAAGACATCTGGAAAGGCTATGATCTATGGCATCATGATAAGCACAAGGTTTGAAGACTTCCCCCCCAACGGGATTGAGACCTCTGTCATCATCGTGGAGGGAGGCTAAGACCCCATTCTTAACCAATTCCATGTAGATATGCAACATGGATTCCTTGAACGGAGTGAAGTAGTGACAAACAAACTGAGTACGCTCAATTGGCTCTAACGGATCGTAAGTGAGAACGGTATCATCACCCCATATGTGCGGGATATCCCCAATGTCGATCTGGTGGCAAATCCTCATTTTGAGTCGCACACATTCCTCTATAGTGTGTCCTCGCTGATTTGGGTGGAAGGCGCACACTTTCGAATAGCTTCCTTGCTCAATAAATGAAAATGACCCTTCTTCAGGTGCCCACCCAAGATGCTCACAAAAAGGCGCAAGTCAGGACGCTCGCTCCCACGCGGTGTGTCGGCTCGTAGGCCGGAAGAGTAATCCATTTGCCTCCTCCTCTCAGACAGCCTAGAAATGGAGGCTTGTAGACAATTTCCTCATCAGCGTCTTCGCCAATTGCTCCAGGATGAGTGTCATCTGGGCCACCACTAGCCTCTTGTTCGCGGATAGAGTATTTCCCGCGCATTTTCTGAAGCTTGTCCATCATGTTATGGTGGAACTCCTTGTTCTTCTTCCTTAATGCGGACATTCTTTCCTTCATAGCGATGAATTCCACCATTTCCGCCGTCAGCTCCTCATCCAGTGCTGTATTTTTGGCTAACAGACTGGCGGTTTCTGACTCTATCCTTGCCTCTCTCGCTTCCCTTTCTTGCACCTTCAGTCAAAGCATGTCCAATTTCTCACTCAAGTCCTCTGTCTCCATCTCAACATCTTGCTTCCTCTTCATCTTTGATGTCAAATCCTTATCCAGCGTCACTGTTGCAGCTCTGTAGACTGATGTGGCAACTTCGACTCTGAGTCCTTCTTCTCTAACCTCCTAGATTTTACGCGTGATCTGTTCTATCTTTATCTGTAAATCTTCTCCTGTGAGCTCTCTCTTGATATTCTTACCCTTTCCCATAGCAGTGATTTGCTTTTCCTGAGGCAGTAGAGTAAGGTTTTAGAATTTGTGGTATGAGAGATGTCTTTTGAGTGAGAAACTTAAGACTCGGGAAATTTTGGTCGGACAATTTGTCATGACCCAAAATTGAGCCGCGAGTGGCACCCACACTTATCCTACTATGTGAGCGAACCAACCAATCTAAAACCCCAACATATTGAACAAAATACAAAGCGGAAGACTTAAAACTCATTAACGAAATCAATTAAATAACTTCTAAAATTTATAACCCATTATCCCCAAAATCTGGAAGTCATCATCACAAGAACATCTATCCTCAAGTTACTAATATAAAAGTATCTAAGAAGCTAAAATAAATAAAGGCTAGTCCATGCCGGAAGTTCAAGGCATCAAGACATTGAAGAGAAGATCCAGTCCAAGCTAGAAGCATTAGCTCACCCTGAAATCCGGTGTAATGAAGACTGGCTAAAATCGCTGCTGAGTTGAAGATGACGGTACGTTTGCTGCATTCCCCAAATAACAAAGAAAGAAACAACAAGTAGGGGGTCAGTACAAAACACAAGTACTGAGTAGGTATCATCGGCCAACTCAAAATAGAAAACAGTATATATCAGTTCATATCATAAATCAACTACAATACTCAACATGTAGCAACAAGTACTATAATCATCAATAAGTACTACCAAGTTCATCCATGAGGACTCAAGCCTCAATACCACACTAATTTGGGAATTAGGTTCATTACATTGAGTATATTAACATCTCTTAAGATTCCTTATCTTTCTTCCTCTTGTGTCGGTACGTGACACTCCGATCCCCTACTACTATGTGTCGGAACGTGACACTCCGATCCCCTAATTCTACGTGTCGGTTCGTGACACCCGATCCCCTAATACTATGTGTCGGAACGTGACACTCCAATCCCCTACTTCTACGGTCTGAAGTGACACCCGCTCCCCTATATATGTGTCGGCACGTGACTCTCCGATCCCCTACTTCTACGTGTCGGTTCGTGACACCCGATCCCCTAATACTATGTGTCGGAACGTGACACTCCGATCCCCTAATTCTACGTGTCGGTTCGTGACACCCGATCCCCTAATACTATGTGTCGCAACGTGACACTCTGATCTCTTAATTCTACGTGTCGGTTCTTGACACCCGATCC
>JABWTJ010000724.1:0-22670 GCA_016801875.1 Solanum sitiens
AGTATTAGTACCAAATATTAAAATTGGTTCTAGTAGTAGAAGGTGATTACATGATTTCGGAGGCTACTAGTGACAATGTCTATTCAAATAATTCAACTTGGAATTGCACAAGGGAAACTAGTTGCCAGATCCAACATGGAAAAAAATTGGAACAAAAGTATTCCATTTAAAACATTTTTCTCGTCTTGGAGACTCAGTAAATCTAAACTACCCTTTGTTGATTTTATATGCAGATTTGGAAATGAAGCCCTTTAGTCTGTCTATGTTGTGCTATACCTATGCCAGGAATCACCAAGCACCCTGTAACACCTCACAAATTCTATGTTAAGGATCCAAATTTATTTGTCACAAGCATATCAAATTGGAACGGGAAGGTCCTTTTCCAAGTATATCAAGATATCGAAAGTGATGTAGGGTACTAGGGTCATAATGGACCTCTAACACTAAGCCAAGTTCTAAACATTTCATTGGCTATGTTTTCACACGAATCCATATAAAAGTCAATTTTAAACGACCATATCTCTTACAATATAAAGAGTTAGATGATCATAACCTATCAAATTAAAGGTCAATGATGTTTCTTTCCAACGCCGTCAAGTTTGCATTTATAATTAATTTACGAGATGGTTTGACCTGGCAACATATGTCATCGAGAGACTTCCTCAAAAAAGGTTAAATTTTCTTTCACCTTTTGAGAAGTTGTGGAATATGAAAGTTAATGTCAGTTAATTGTGAATTGCATTGGCGATGTTTTTATACGTGATCTGTTAGGTAGAAAAATGGATAACAAAGTTGTTAGATAATCAAATAAAATGATGGAAATGTTGTGAACCTTCAACTGGAAGGTGTTATACATCAACACATGTTGTATTTGAAGAAACCTCTTCATGGTTGTCTGCGGAAAGGAGATATTGCCACACCAATCTGATCTGAAAAATAAGTTGCAAATTACTTATCTTCGATCGAGTGAAGACGTTGAGGTCGAACAAGGTGAAACTCATAATTTTGAGCAACCAATTGTTTACCAGCAAACAAGTGAAGGCGGTGAAATAAATGAAGACAAAATACCAGCTACTCCATAGTCCGAGACAAGGAGGTCAGAACCATTTGGAGGCCAAACCCCAAATATGCCAATCCAACTACAATAGAGGATGATTCTGAAAAAACCTGAAAGCTTCGTAGAAGCATCTCAAAACATAGCGTGGACTAGATAAATGGAGGAGATCGCTGCATTAGAACAAAAAAAAACTTGGGAACTTATGCTAAAGCCAAAACATGTGAAACCTATATCATGTAGATGGGTTTATAAAATAAAACATCGCACAAATGGATTGTTCAAGAGGCATAAAACTCGTTTAGTAGCTTGAGGATTTACTCAAGAATATGGTTTGGATTATGATGAAACTTTAAGTCCCGTGACAAATTTTACAGTTGCGCGAGTCGTACTTGCACTTGTTGCTAACAAAGATTTGGAATTTGTGGCAGGCGGATATTAAAAATACATTTTTACATGGGGAGCTAGATCGGGAGATATACATGGCTCAACCAATGGGTTTCAAGAATCAAGAGCAC
Source organism: Solanum sitiens (assembly GCA_016801875.1). NCBI lineage: Eukaryota > Viridiplantae > Streptophyta > Magnoliopsida > Solanales > Solanaceae > Solanum > Solanum sitiens. Next base: position 1,573 of record JABWTJ010000724.1, read on the forward strand.
CCTGGATATGTTTGTAAGCTGCAGAAGACGCTCTATGGATTAAAGAAATCGCCAAGGGCCTGTTACGATAAAATTGTTGAAATTTTAACTCATAGTGGTTATTTAATTACATATGCAGATTCAACAACTCCAAAACTCAAGGACTCAATTATACTACTCATCCCGGGAATGCTCTATTCATAGGGTTTATGTGAAATTATGAGCATGAACAACTCAACTCATAGACTTTCTTGTGTAACATGTAGTAGTACCATATAATAAATATAATTTCAAAAGGGTTCGAAACTCCATACTGAAGAACTTAAAACTTGAATATACTTCTCCTCTCAAAGATACTAAATTTATGGAGTTCATGCAAAATTTATGGGCCTGAAGGACTCGACTCAAGGATCTCAATAATAATGTAGACTCATGAATACATTCTCCTCATTCTCCTACTCACTTACTCGATTCTTGCAACAATTTATAAATAATCGTAGAAGACTCATCGAAAAGACTTAAAGGGACTTTCTCAAACTTTACTCTTAACTTTATCTTGAATTTTAATTATAAATTCAAGAATTATAACTTATATAGGCATGATCTTTCAAGGGTTAATGAAGATTTTACTTGTGAATATCAAGTAGAAGACATAGGTACGATTCGAAGGAACTCACGTGGAAAGAAGGACGAAAGGGTAAGAGACTTGGTAACCCTTTGAGTGGTGCAAGGCGCTAGACCCTAGACTACAGAACACTAGTTGGGGCGCACTGAGTGGCGCGACTCCCCAAGACTCTGCCCAAAAAACAAACGATTTTTGTTGTTCAAGCTCATGCCCTAACTCATCTAGAATAAAACAATTTCCCTCAAACTCTTTTGGATCCTAAACCAAACATATCTACAACAAAATCTACACCAAAACCTACTAAGAAAAATACTCATTCGCAATTCTCACTTCAGGAACTCAACAAAAACATCATTATCAAAGAACGAAGCATAAAACCTCAAGAACTCAACAAGATTCAAAATATACTCAATCTCATCGATGAAATTCATAAAAGAAGCTCATGATTGGCATCTGGGGGAACAAACCCAACACTATGAGAGCTTATATTCCTCTTAGGATCAAATGCTTGGCGAAAACCCCTCGAAGATTGCAAGAATCTTGATCGTTCTTCGGTTCTCCCTTTTCCACTTCTTGAACTCCTCTCAAAACCCTGAGCGTGATTCAGGAATGACTAAAACTGATTCCGATCAGTTTAGACCCCTAAAATGTTAACAAAAAACTATCTAGATTAGTAAAGTAAGGAAAATACCAAAATACCCCTTATTAATTCGAATAACTTTCTTTAACTAGAAAGGCTGAACTTAAATGAGCATATCTCCCTCATATGAGTCCAAAATTTAGCAAACTTGGCTGCGTTGAGAAGGGGACTCGTAGATCGTTAATTTCATACCTTATCGGTCTCCTAAATCATATTGTGCTAAAAGTTATGATCGTTCGAAGTTGACCCAAAACTTAGAAAAACTTACAAATGACTTGAAACAATTCTCTTTAATTTTTTGAACTCAAGGTGCTACATCAAGTAACCTTACAACTTAAGAAAATTTAAATTCCTCGGTAAAAACTCACTAATGGTTCGAGTCTTAGCTCAACAGTTTTACGGGGTGTTACATTATCTCTCCCTTGGGATTATTCGTCCTCGAATAATGGATAAACTAGGTATGGAACGGGGTTATTCTTACTATCTCTCTGACTCATGCACTTGCCTACTAACATAGGCTGAACTGATTTATACCAAGAGTTGGGACTTTTTGTAGCACCTAAGTGAAGAACGATGTTATTGTGAACATAGTCACTCTCTCTCTCTTTGAAGTTACCTTATCTGAAACAAAGGGAGTCTGGGCATGACATAATACTAGGAATACCATGCCTGGGGTAGTGTGATTTCCAGCTGTTAACACTCCTCAACTATTATCTCATTTCCTTATCATCAAACCTCATTGGCTGCAAATCATAGCTTCCACAAGAGTATATGACTACTCTTACCAAGGTCTGAGTCTAATGGTATGATCTTATTGTATTCAAGCTTAACCCAAAATTGTAAGGTTCGGGTTCTATATACCCCTCTATGGGGAATCTCATCCCAAAAATATTATCCTTTACCACCACATTCATCCAACCATACCAACTAAAATTTCCCAAATTACTAACTTTTTATCACAGTAAAACCTCATCTTCTTCTTCTTCTACATTTAAAAACTTAGATGGAATAATCACACCATCATTATCACGATAAGAACATTATCCTTCTCCTTCTAACATCACTTCACTACTAAAAGGACCTCTGAAAAGATATCTCCCATACTCTTTTGAACTCACTACTATCTTATTGTCAATACTTGACTTCATTTCTCATCTTATCATCTCCCTCTTAGGTCTAAAGCTGACACTTGAAAGCAATGGACCTATTCCATTATCTCTAAACTGGTCTACATCCCCCTAAACTCTAACACTAGAAAAACGTTTATCTCATGACTACCAAACTCTCCATCAGCAGGCGCTAAGACCTCTTTCTAAGATGTTTCTCTCAAACTCAATTGGGACCTCATCTGGTTACATTCTTTCTCGGGTGTACCCTTACATCTGTACCTTATTTTCTCTCCTCTATAGGTCATAATACCACATTTTTATTGCGAGGTACCATCTTGATCTTCTCACATATTTCAGGTCAAACCTACTAGTCAGATCTAAAAACTAACACTATCCCCTAATGTTTCCATCCTTTGATCATGTTAATCATCTCAAATTCAAGCTTAGTGTCTTGTACTAAACACAATTATCAATAGGATTTCTAAGAACTTATACTAATTGCGACAACTAAAAAAGTCCACAAACAACCCCCCCCCCCCAACTAAGATTTCATGACAAGTAGGAAATATTTAGCTCTACGTCTACCTACAGTTTACCTTCACATTCCATTTCACAACTTAACTGTTAATTACTCACATACTTACAGGGCATTACCTCTCAAATAATTCTATCATCTACTGAATGCCATAGGGCTCCCCTTCCAAAATTCATAAACTTAACTTTGGTCTATCACCTCATAGTAACTATTCCTCTTCCGTCGATCAATAGCTCTATACAACATAAATTATTCCTTTTACTCATAAAGGAACTCATCACTTAAATATGATTGGGTACATGATTGAAATAATATAATATGCCCCTTTACTATCTCCCTTTCTTAGATTACTATGCCTCTGCATGCTTTTCTCTAACTATGGGAACTTTTAATACTACCACTTATAATCTCGTAGCTCATGCTAGTTTTTAGCATGAAACCATTACCCCAATCTCTACAAAACACCTCCTCATAAGGATCTCAATTGGAACAAGGTTTTAGAGAAGAGAGTACATCTTGCTTTTAGCTTTGAACGAACGATTCATATGAACATGAGTGCATTCCTTTGAAGCTCAACACTTAACTCTGGGATTCTCTCAAGCCCCTCTGGAGTCTCATGACTTCCTGAAGCATTTTCTAAGAGCAACTCATCGATAAATGTTTCTTTGAAACCATGTTTAGTATGAGGGATAGTCGAATGGATATGAGAACACACGAGTTATAATAAGTCTCTATGACATAGATCTATTTCACGATTAAGAGTATAAAAGAAGGGAAACTTTTGTGAAATGCTTGTAGTCTCTCGTTTATAGAAATGGGGACTTACAATCATGTAAGGGGAATTCTAAAGCATAAACATAACCTTGAACTGATAGAATAAGACATACTTACTTCTTCTAAAACACACTCAACTCAACTCAAACTCCACTTAATAATAGGATACTGAACTCAAGATACTCAAATCAAGATACTCAAGGATAAGCAACAATAAAAGATGCAATATATGAAAAGCTTTCAAAATAGTAGATAATAACTCAGTTGTACGTAAAAATACAATAATAATTCTTATTTTGGAGATTCTCTAACTGACAACAATCACTATGGGCTATGTGATGATATAACGTCTCGCCCACGCTGCCAGAACTGTTTGGGGTATAGAACTTCTCAGCTAAGTGGATCAACTAAGTTATGCTTAAAAAGCAATAAGGCATCATCTAAAGAGTATGACCCTTTCTACCCACGATTGTTACATAGTTTATAAGGACTTTGAGTTATCTGAACTCGTTTCCATATCGGTACTCAATACTAATCAAAAAATATAACTTAACTCATATGCTTAAAAACATTTCCTCATCATCAAACATTGAGATTATTACACAAAAGATTTCTCTCAAAAGAGATAATACTCAAACTCTGCATGAACTCACTTGGAAATTGATGTTTCCCCTGATTTTAAGTGAAAAAACATTTACTCTTGGGAATACTTAGTTCCCACATATTCATTTTGAAAAAAAATGAAACTCAAATCTACTGATCCTCATACTCAAGTACTCAAGTCTTAAGAGATATTATAAAATAATTGTAAAAGACAAAAATAGGGTTCATGCCGAATTATGGATCTCATTGATAATGTAGATTCATGAATACATTTTGCTCATTGTCATACTCACTTACTCTAGTCTTGCAACATTTTATTAATAATTATATAAGACTCCTCGAAAAGACTCAAAGGGACTTTCTCAAACTTTACTCTTGACTTTATCTTGAATTTGAATTATTAATTCAAGAGTTATAACTTGGATAGGCATGATCTCTCAAGGGTTAATGAATATTTTAATTGTGAATATTAAGTAGAAAAATAGGTATGACTCGAGGGGATTCACGCACAAAGAAGGAAGAAATGGAAGTGGACCTGGCGACCCTGATATACTGAGTGACGCAGGGTGCCAGACCCTAACCTATAGGACACTTGTTGGGGCGCACTGAGTGGCGAGGGGCCCCAAGACTCTGCCCAGAAAACTGATGAATTTTCTTGTTCAAACTCATGCCTTAACGCATCTAGAATCGAATGATTTCCCTCAAACTCTTTTGTATCCTTAAACCCAACATAATTACAACGAAATCTACACCAAAAGTAACCAAGAACAATACTTATTCGCAACTCTCACCTCAACAACTTAATGAGAACTTCATTATCGAAGAACGAAACACAAAACCTCAAGAACTCAATAAGATTCTAAATATACTTAGTCTCATAGATTAAATTTTTAAAAGAAACTCATGATTGGTGTGTGGGAGAACAAATCCAACACTATGAGAGCTTACATACCTCTAAGGATCGAATTCCTTGCGAAAACCCATTGAAGATTGCAAGAATATTGATTGTTCATCCTTTTGTCCTCTTTTCCTATACTTGAACTCCTCTCAAAATCCTAAGTGTAATTTAAGAATGATTAAAACTTATCCCAATCAGTGTAGACGCCTAAAAGGCTAACAATAACGAGCTAGGCTAGTGGGGTAAGGAACAAACCAAAATACCCCTCATTAATTCGGGTAACTTTCCTTAACTCGACAGGTTGAACTCAATCGAGCATATCTCCCTCACTCAAACTCGAAATTTAGCAAACTCAATGGCGTTGAAAAGCGAACTCAGAGATATTTAATTTGATAGATTATGAGTCTCCTAAATCATCATGTGCTAAAAGATATGGTCTTTGAAGTTGACCCAAATTTAAAAGAACTTAAGAATGACTTGAATGAATTCTCTTTAGTTCTTTTTGAAACTAAAGGTGCTAGATCTAATGAACTTGAACGCATAAGAATATTTAAACTCCTCGGTAATAACTCACTCACCACGAAGAATGGTTCGAGTCCTAGCTCTAAACTTTTTCAGAGTGTTACAAGCAGCAGTTGCAGCTCAATAAAGTACATGGCTTATGCTATTGATGAAGAATTTAAAGCAACCAGTTGGCTATGCAGTTTCCTTGTTCTGTGAAAATCAGTCAGCAATCATCTGAGATTAAATTCTATTCTTCATGCAAGGACTAAGCATGTGGAAATACATTACTACTTCATCCGAGAAAAAGTGATACAAGGAGATATCGACTTGCAGCATATTAAAACAGAGCAACAAATTGCATACTTGTCATCGAGAGGATGTGTTAAAGTCGTACAACATCAACATATTTTCTTTAGTTTTACTAAGTCCTGCAGTAGCTATTTTCTAGCTATTCGTTGCCACTTTTTTATTTAATTAGTTACTGATATTTTACTAATTGTAGTTAGTGCAAATTTCTTTTGCTAGAGTTTAGGAAAAGTAGTTTAGTGGGATTATGATTCCACAAATTTTGTAAGCCTATATTAGGCCATTGGAAGTATTAAATAAAACATTCAGCAACTCTTTGTTAGCAAAAACAGTTTCACAGTTTGTCCTCTTCCTTCTTCCTTGTTATTTGTCCTTTGATTATTCAGCATTCCTTTGTGTTTAGTTCTTCAGTATTGAGCACCGATTTGGGTAAGAGTTAACACAACTCAACCCTATAAATTGCGCCTCTACCGTAGATAGGATTGTGTCATTGGTTCAAGCGACTTCTCACCCAGCTGCGTTGAGGTCTTTTTAGATGGATCCATAAGTTCAGTTTTGTTTTCCTATGCTCCGGCAAGGTATAGAATGGCTATGTCAACGTGAGTTAGAAGTTGTAATCATCACGAGGCTCATAGTGATGGTTGTTGGTTAGAGAAACTCTCTAACAAAAGTGAAGTATATTATTTTAGTGTTTTGCTACAATCATTTTTTTTATGTTTCTTAGTCCTGGGTAATTTACTAAAATTTATTTGCCTATTTTTAACATTGACTTCAACAAATTCCGGAAAAGTTATTATCTTTGCCTTATTTTTGAATATTTTAATTAATTATGCTTGAGTATATGTATATGTATAGACATTTGACATTTTCACTTTTTACTTTTTAGTAATTTAATCTTTTTATTAAAACTATATTTTTCATTGGAATTTTTGTCCCCTTGAAATTCAATTTGAATACGTACAATATTAAATTATTTATATCTCTTTTATCTATATATTACATTAAAATCATGAACTCGTAACTTGAAAGTTAAATTACTATAATATCCCTAACTTAGGTTGTGACTTTTTTCGTGAGTTATGACATTTCTGTTAAGTTGCGATTTTTTTCAAAGGGTTGTGATTTTTCGCTGAGTTGTGACTTTTCCAAAGAGTTGTGCCTTTCCAAAGAGTTGTGGTTTTTTCAATAAGTTGTGATTGTGAAAGGGTTGTGACTTCTCTGAAAGGTCATTTTTCAATAAGCTGTGACTTTTTCAAAGGGTTGTGACTTCTCAAAAGGTCATGTCTATTCCGATAAGACACAAAAAATACTTGTTCATACCACCCTTTGTTTAGTATAAATAGAGGGGCTTGCTCTCATTTCCTTGAACCATAATTTTTTTAATCTTCTACTCCTCTTCTTCTTGCATTTTAAAAGATGTTGTGTGATTTGTTGTCATTGAGTGAGTTCGAATAATGCTTTAAGTGATGCCTTTGATCTTAGTATATGTTGATTTCTGTCGAGTTGTGGGTGGAAAGAAAGATTTCTTTTTGGTCAAAACGAAAAATATAGATTTTTGTAAGTGTATTACTTGTGTCATTAGTTGTATGACAGCCTTGTGCTGCCTTTTCTGCAATAATTTTATCATATCAAAATTAAATGAGTTGCTAATAGTGATCCCTTTGTAACTTGCTAAGTGCATGGTCGTGGTGTTAACTCCCCTTCGATGATATGCTTCAATGTTCTGTCAACAATAGAAAAATTAAGCAAAAAGAGGAGACATTTTATCTTGAGGATTAGAGGAAACATATATGTCCTTTCCCTTCACTCAATATTTCTCTGGTGTCTCTACGATGCATTTTGAACCTTCACCTTTTCTCTTCTTCTTTTAACAGTTTGTGAAGGAACACACCATCCTTATTATTTTCAAAATGTAGTTGTCCTTACCTCCCATTCTGATAGTTATCTTTGACGTTGACTGAACTGCCTTATTTTTTTTCATAGGAGTTGTTGACTGATGAACTTCTCGATTTGCACTACCGAAAGCCCATCAATTTGCATAAATCATACAATAGTATGCAATATTCCAATATATGAAGTTAACATGATGTAGTCTAAATTCATTTATTTCTTGTAACAATTTCTCTTGCGATGTAAATATATGCTTCTCAACATGTTTTTCTAAAATTCTTAAACTTCTCAAGAGTTAGAGAATTGTCATAATTTATTTTTTTGATGCTCAAGACAAAATAATGACATTATTTATCAATGTTACTTATGTGATTCAGAATTTTAGAAAGTTTGCTTCAAAATAGTTATTACTATACAAACATTACCCTTTTGTTTTACTTATTTACTATTTCTTAATATTACAACATTTAAGAAGATGAAAAGTTCATGTGTCTGTATATCATATATTTATATAAAAGGGAACCCAAGACCAACCTATGTGGCGCCACGACAAGCAATAATTTGGTTTAAAATTTATTTATTTCCAAAACTAGCCTTCCTCTTTCATTTAAAGATGTAACTTTAATGAAGAGGTGCGACTTTTATCAAAAGTTGTGACTTTTATGAAAATTTTGACTTTAATGAAGAGTTTCGACTTTTATGAAAAGTTGTGACTTTTACGAAGAGTTTCGACTTTGATAAAGTGTTCCGACTGTATGAAAATTTGTGACTTTGATGAAAGCTTGTGAACTTTCTAAAGGGTTGTAACTTTTCCAAATAGTTGTAACCTTTCTGATAAGGCACAATATTGTTCACACTACCCTTTATTGTCTATAAATAGAGTAATTTTCTCTCATTTTAAATCAACAAAATTTTTTGGTCTTCTTCTTCTACTTCCGTAAAATTAAATATCTGTGTGCTTTACTCATGTTGAGTGAATTAGTGACACCACTTTTTCTGTATTAATAAGTTGGTAAATAACATAGTTCGATCTTGATAGGATGTAATTCTTTAAACCTCGGGTATTGGAGGCAGTGGCGGATCCAGGATTTTCATTAAGGGGTTTTGTAAAAAACGAGTAGTGGTTTGAACACCTAAACCACTAAGTCAACCTCTATTCTTATATTCGGGAGGTTCAAAAATCAATATAGAAACATAGAAATTCTTAAAAATATCTTAAATATACAACGTAAGTTTTTGTCGAGGGGGTTCACCCGAATACTCTAGGTCACCCTCTGATTGGAGGGGAATAGTTTTCATAAGGGGACATTGTTCTCTTCTACTTTAATTTCTCTTTCATTCTATTTTTAAATATCCTGGTATGTTTTTTACCTCATTAATTTATGATGATGATATTAATTGTTGTTTTTCAGCACATGTTTTAAACTCTGTTGTTTATATTTCTGCAAAATTATTGTCTCCGATTAAATTGAACATATACACATATAGTACGTATGTTCAAAAGTTATAATTGTTTTCATGTTCAAGCGCAATTTCTAGTTTGAATACGTTAACAAATTTTTTAAATTACCTACTAAGATATACATCACAACTGTATAATCTATGAAACTTAAATGTTTATTTTTATTATGAAATGTCTTTGTATATATACTCCTATTTTCTTCTTTATTTTCCTTTTAATGTTGATTGTAGACTCAATGATTTATTATTTCGTGAACAATTCATTCATTAGAGGTTCTTGAGTTATGTCATAATGACAAATAATAAAATTCATGTTGGAATATTTCTAATATTTTTTTAAGAACCCATTTTTCTATTATTTTCAATGTATGGATATTCTTTTAAAAAATGATCAGCAAGTTCAATGCAATTATTATCTATGACCGCGCGAAGCGCGGGCAAATTACCTAGTATATATATATATATATATATATATATATATATATATATATATATATATATATATTTAAATTGTTTTGAGTTCTTTTATTATTTAAAAAATCCTCGCAACAAATGTGAAAATATGTGAATATATATGAATCATTTAAAATTATTATTTACCAATTAAATTTTATTTTCATTGACCATCTTCATATATTTGCGTGAATAAGAGATATATATATTATGATCAACATTGAACATACACAAAATGATCTGTAATATTATTTTGTGTAAACCTTATTATTCAAATTTTTGATTCAATAAACAATACTATTTACCGTAAATATATTTTCTTAATTGGTACTTATGTGCAACACAAGTGTGTGTGTGTGTGTGTATATATATATATATATATATATATATATATATATATATATATATATATATATATATATATATATATATATATATATATATATATATATATATATATATATATATATATATATATATATATATATATATATATATATATATATATATATTAGAAGATTAACTAGGACGAAAGAAATATTATTAAATTAGTTAACTTGAAAAAAATATTCTCACAAGTTAATTCACCAACACATTTTGGGCCATTTGTATTCTTTCTTCAGCAAAAAATTGCAGCACGGTCTTAAAAAAAGAAGAGCAACTTTCACATATTGCAAACACAAAATTCATATTTGTACTCTATAGCTATAGTTTGCATAATTGCGCTCCATAGCAAACATGCTATGATTATTTTTGCTATACATATATACAAAAGAAGCTATACTATTTCACTATACATATATACAAAAGAATCAATTATATAATTTGCTGGCTCCTCTTCAGATTTGTATAATTTCGTTGGCAGACCATGTGTATAAATTGTTGGCAGGCTCTTGTTTGTATAAATCGTTGAGTGTCTGTCAATTAAATTTTATGTGTTTGTATATCTGTATAAAATTTGAATTTGTACACAATTGAATCGAAATAAAATATTTGTATATCAAATCTCTCTCTCTCTTTCGCTTTATGCAAACTTAAATTATACATTGTATTTTGTATAATCTGTGTTTGTATAAAACGAGAAAGAGAGAGAGACAAAAGAGCACCGGGTAGGGGAATATTTGTATTGTATAATTATAAGTGTATAGGACGAAGAATTATGTTTTTGCATGTGTATATACATTTTTCTCTTGCTTTATACAAACAGAAACACAGTTTTTATATTTCTGATTGTATAAAGCGAGATAGACCAACGAAAGAGGGAGAGAGCAAGAGAGAAAGTGGCGAGCGGGAGTTTGACGGAAAGAAGCGACTGACAAACAGTTTGCTACATGGCACAATTAAATGAAAGTGTGGTTATAGCATTTAATTTGAACTATTAGTTTGCCATTATATACACATTTCCCAAAAACAATTATGAAAAATTAGCTAACTAGTAAAAATTCGTAACATAATTATTAAAAACATCTACACTTGAAAATAATTATTAAAAATATCAATATTTTAGCAAATAAAGTTTATCCTAATATAATTATTTATCTTCCTTTTATTTATCAAATTCGGCCCACTCTTTTACTCCATTACCAGTGAAAGGAAAGAAAAAAAAACTAGTACTCTTTCTCTCTCTATATTTTTTATCAAAATTCTATCATTTTTCTTTCTTTCTGATCATACGATTTCTGCCATTATTGTGTCTTCTCAAGTAACTTAAACATTACCTTATAAACATTGAAATTTCTTCATTTTTCAGATTTCTCAGAAATCATTCAAAATATTTTCAACCTTTTATACAGGTAAATACATTATCGTGAAGTATTTTTCTAGATCTTTGGTATTTTGAGTAGTTACGATTTTTCGCAATTTTGACTTTATAGTTTGATTTTTTTCTGTGATTTGTTTTTTGTATAGGAAATGTAGTAGTGCATTAACATTCATATTGCATATATAGATTGTTCGATTATATATACATTGTTGTGTGTTTAGTAATTTTGAGATTTTTATTTAGGATTCTATGTAAGGAAAAGAATATGATTTTCACTATAATGTATGATTCAAAGAGTATTATAAGAGGTATCCCAAATAATTATCAACTTTTATGGGATTTTCTATCTATTGATTTATGCATTACCCAAAGATTGTTTGAAAATGTAGGCTCTGCGTCTAAAATTGCGTAAGAAAGCCGTTAAAAAAAAGAGTTGTGGGTGCAGAAGAAGTTGATGCACAAGTTTAACAATATTTGTATTCAATAGGGAAAAAGGTTTGAAATATATACGAACTCTGACCGAAATTGTTGTAACAATACCAAACTTTTGAAAGGACTGTTTACCCACTGCACTATTTAATAGTGTATTTAAAAGGTATAATGTGTCCACGTGGACATAAAAAATGTTGCATATTGATAAATAGTAATGTGTCTACGTGGACACATATATACCTATAAAATACACTATTAAATAGTGTAGGGGGAAAAGGTCCTCCATAAAGTTTGGTATCGTAACAACAATTTCAGCCAAAGTTGGAGTATTTTTCAGACCCTTTTCCCTATTCAATATTTATAAATGTATGTATTACTTTCATACTTGTATCCCTCTGTAAATAATTATCCCCCAGTGATCCAAATTGTTAAACATAAACAGAGACTCACGTTCGTTTAACTATATTTGTATTCAATATTAATAAATGTTTATATTTTACTATCATACTTGTATCTTTGTGTAAATAATTATATCTCAGTGATTAAAATTTTATTACATAAATGTCTATGTATTTATATTTTTTAAATATTTTTACAAATACACTACAATTATCATAACTTTGTACTTCAAATAGCCACTTATAATATACACTATAATTATCATAGTTTTTCCGATAATGGATATCAAAAAACAAAAACAACCAGCCAAACACTTTGTCAAAACAATTCTTTTTTAGATTGTGGATACAATATTTATTAGAACGGTAACAAATATAATATTTATCAAAAGGATTCGTCGATTACATTAAACATTACAAAAAAAATATTTCTATAAATATTCCATATTAATTATTATTTTTCATTCAAACAAATTAAAACTAAAACTGCCCAGCAAAACTAATGCTCCCACTTAGTTCATAGTAGGTACAATTACAATTATCAAAACATTCCATAGCCATTTTGAATCAATGGAATGTTAGAAATCTCTATTCGAAATTTGATGAAGGGAGGATTGGCGCCCTAGTCGTTTACTTATGAAATTGTAAGTGACATGTTCAAATATTATTTCCGTGATTTTTTCCTTTCTATCATTAAATGATTGTATTCTTTCAAATCAAACAAATAAAAAATAAATAAATCAGAAGACTAACTGACTGAAATATTGACATTTTAAAAATAAATATTGAAAATGTTAGAGGTTATTTTAAATGCTAAAGTATTGGCATTTTGAAATTTTTCCCAAAAATATAATTCCTTTGCCCCCAAACTCCACTTGATCTACCAAAAATACCCTGAACCCTTCTCTTGCTCTCACTCAGAGCCGTCAAAATGGGCTTAGACCATGAGGCCAACCCAACCTTACCCATTATTGGGGTAGGGTTGAGATAGGATTTTTCAATCTTATTTAAAACTAGGTCTTATAAGCTCGGCCGATATAAGTGATTGACCCTTTGAGGCTTGATTTGGATCGGGCCGGTGTCACGACCCAAAATCTAGCCGCGAGTGGCACCCACACTTATCCTACTATGTGAGCGAACCAACCAATCTAAAACCCCGACATATTGAACAAAATACAAAGCGGAAGACTTAAAACTCATTAACGAAAACAATTAAATAACTTATAAAATTTATAACCCATTATCCCCAAAATCTGGAAGTCATCATCACAAGAACATCTATCCTCAAGTTACTAATATAAAAGTATCTAAGAAGCTAAAATAAATAAAGGCTAGTCCATGCCGGAAGTTCAAGGCATCAAGACATTGAAGAGAAGATCCAGTCCAAGCTAGAAGCATTAGCTCACCCTGAAATCCGGTGTAATGAAGACTGGCTAGAATCGCTGCTGAGTTGAAGACGACGGTACGTTTGCTGCATTCCCCAAATAACAAAGAAAGAAACAACAAGTAGGGGGTCAGTACAAAACACAAGTACTGAGTAGGTATCATCGGCCAACTCAAAATAGAAAACAGTATATATCAGTTCATATCATAAATCAACTACAATACTCAACATGTAGCAACAAGTACTATAATCATCAATAAGTACTACCAAGTTCATCCATGAGGACTCAAGCCTCAATACCACACTCATTTGGGAAATTAGGTTCATTACATTGAGTATATTAACATCTCTCAAGATTTATTATCTTTCTTCCTCTTGTGTCGGTACGTGACACTCCGATCCCCTACTACTATGTGTCGGAACGTGACACTCCGATCCCCTAATTCTACGTGTCGGTTCGTGACACCCGATCCCTTAATACTATGTGTCGGAACGTGACACTCCGATCCCCTAATTCTATGTGTCGGAACGTGACACTCCGATCCCCTAATTCTATGTGTCGGTTCGTGACACCCGACCCACTAATACTATGTGTCGGGACGTGACACTCCGATCCTAATACTATGTGTCGGAACGTGACACTCCGATCCCCTAATTCTAACGGTCGTGTCGTGAAACCCGTCCCCTACTACATGTGTCGAACGTTACACTCCGATCCCCTAATACACTACGTGTCGGTTCGTGGACACACGAGCCCCTAATACTATATGTCGGAAGTGACACCCATCCCCTAATGCTACGTGTCGGTTCTGACACCCGATCCCCTAATACTTGTGGTCGGAACTTGACACTCCGATCCACTAACATCAATTCTATCTTACAATTCATCAAGCCTTCTTTTATACCAAGGCATCATCAATCTCATTACTTTAGTTCATCAAGCCTTCTTTTATACCAAGGCATCATCAATAACAAGGTGAATTAGGGTTCTTCAAGATTTTGGATTCAAAAGCTTCATTATGCTTATTTTATCACAATCACATAATCACATTCATGCAAGCATACAATTTAAGCATATAGAAGGGTTTACAATACTACCAATACATATCATTCACTATTAAGAGTTTACTACGAATAGTATCAAACCATAACCTACCTTCACCAAGGATTCTTGATCAAGCAAGCAATCTCTCAAAGCTTTTTGTTTCCTCTTTGGTTGCCTCTCTCTATAGATCGTTTCTTTCTCTCCTTTTTCTCTCTATTTTTTCTTCTTCCAAACTCTCTCCCTTTTCCCTAATTTAGCATATAATTAGGTATAAAAGATGAGGAAATAACCCACTAAGTAACTCAAGGTTATCTCCTTCACACCCCCAAGAATTTGAGTTTTTAACATTAACCCACGAAATTTATAATTATAGCAAGAATAGTCCAAAACTCCCCTTTAAAACTTACCCAGCAATTTGACCCAGACTGGGATTACGCAACCTGTGATGGCCCGTCGTGCCTACGACGGTCCGTCCTGCAGGTTCGTCACAACCTTCAGAGACTCAATTTCCTTGATGAGTCTGAGACGGTCCGTCGTGCCTACGACGGTCGTCCTGCATCCGTTCACGACGGACAGAGAATGCTCTCAGTTACCCAATTCCTCAGAGTTGAAGTGTTTTGAAACGGAACCTCACAACGGTCCGTCATGTCTGTGACGGTCCGTCCTGCAGGTCCGTCACAGACTTCAAGAGAATTGCTCTCAGTACCCAATTCTCAAGAGTTGAAGTGTTTTGAAACGGAACCTCACAACGGTCCGTCATGTCTGTGACGGTCCGTCCTGCAGGTCCGTCACAGAGTTCAGAGAGTCGATTTCAGCACTCAAATATAAGAATTCCAAGTGTTTGGAACGAGACACCCTCGACGGTCCGTCGTGCCCATGACGGTCCGTCGTTGGATACGTCGTCTCAGACAGTTTTCCAGAAATAAAATCTGCTGCTCAAAACGACTAAGCAGGTCGTTACAATAGATACCAATTTACCCATCGTTCGTCCTCGAACGATCAAAAGAAGAAAAACAAGGATGAGAGGGAGTACCTGAATCTGTGAACAGATGCGGATATTTTTCTTGCATATCAGCTTCCTTCTCCCAAGTGGCCTCTTCAACTGGTCGATTCTTCCATTGAACTTTGATAGATGCAATCTCCCTTGATCTCAACTTGCGAATTTCTCTATCTAAAATAGCAACAGGTTCCTCCTCATAAGACAAATTTTCATCAAGCAGAACCGAATCCCAACGAATGATGTAGTTTCCATCCCCATGGTATCTTTTCAACATAGACACATGAAATACCGGATGCACTCCTGACAGCCCTGGAGGCAAGGCTAATTCATAAGCCACCTCCCCTACTCGCTTAAGTACTTCAAATGGTCCAATATACCTTGGACTTAGCTTACCCCTTTTTCCAAACCGCATCACCCCTTTCATGGGTGAAACCTTCAGCAAGACTTGTTCACCCTCCATGAACTCCAAGTCTCTAACCTTTCGATCTGCATATTCCTTTTGCCTACTTTGAGCTGCTAAAAGCTTTTCTTGAATAGATTTCACCTTCTCCAATGAATCCCTCAACAGATCAGTACCCCAAGGTCTAACTTCAAATGCGTCAAACCAACCAATGGGAGACCTACATCTCCTCCCATACAATGCTTCAAATGGGCCATGTCAATACTGGAGTGATAGCTATTATTGTATGAAAACTCCGCTAAGGGTAAGAAGTTATCCCAATGACCACCAAATTCAATCACACATGCGCGAAGCATATCCTCCAACACTTGAATCGTTCGCTCAGACTGACCATCGGTCTGAGGGTGAAATGCAGTACTAAGGTCCAACCTAGTACCTAATTCCGCGTGCAATGTTCTCCAAAACTTAGAAGTAAACTGCGTACCTCTATCTGATATAATGGAGAGTGGAACTCCATGCAATCGAACAATTTCTGAGATGTAGATTTTGGCTAACTTCTCTGCATTGTAGGTCACCTTGACCGGAATGAAGTGAGCAGACTTAGTTAATCTGTCCACAATTACCCAAATAGAGTCAAACTTACCCAATGTCTTTGGAAGACCAACCACGAAGTCCATTGCAATTCTCTCCCACTTCCATTCAGGAATGGGCATTTTCTGAAGTGTTCCTCCGGGCCTCTGGTGTTCATACTTTACTTGCTGGCAATTTGGACATTTGGCAACAAAATCAACAATGTCGCGCTTCATTCTACTCCACCAAAAGTGTTGCTTTAGGTCACGGTACATCTTGGTTGCACCAGGATGTATAGAATATCCGGAACTATGAGCCTCTGTAAGGATAGTGTGGATCAAATCATCAACATGAGGCACACATACCCTTCCCTTAATCCTCAAGACACCTTCCTCATCAATTATTGCCTCTTTAGACCCGCCTCGCAACACCGTATCCCGAATTTGACTTAGCTTTTCATCATCAAACTGTTTTCCCTTGATCTTGTCAAGAAAAGAAGATCTTGCCTCCACGCTGGCCAAAAATCCTCCTTTCTCTAGTATTTCCAGTCTCATAAGGTCGTTAGCCAAATTTTGGACTTCTCTAGCCAATGGGCGTCTAAAAACTTGTAAGTGGGCTAAACTACCCATACTACCTGCTTTTCTACTTAAAGCGTCAGCTACCACATTTGCCTTTCCTGGGTGATACAGAATGGTAATATCATAGTCCTTCAACAGTTCCATCCACCTCCTCTGCCTCAAATTCAAGTCTTTCTGGGTAAAACATACTGTAGACTACGATGATCTGTGTAGACCTCACACTTGACCCCATATAGATAGTGTCTCCATTGCTTTAATGCAAACACTACCGCAGCCAACTCCAAATCATGGGTCGAATAGTTACGTTCATGCACCTTTAATTGCCTCGAAGCATAAGCAATTACATTCTTCTCTTGCATTAGCACTGCACCCAAACCAGAATAGGATGCATCACAATAAACAATGAAGTTCTTACCCTCTACTGGCAAGGTAAGGATAGGTGCAGTAGTCAGCAAGGTCTTGAGTTTCTGAAAGCTTTCATCACATTCATCCGACCATACAAATGGAACATTCTGCTTAGTCCAGTTCGTCAATTGGGAAGCAATAGAAGAGAATCCCTTGACAAATCGACGGTAGTAGCTGGCTAAACCAACAAAGCTCCTTACTTCTGACACATTAGTAGGTCTTACCCAATTCTTCACTGTTTCAATCTTAGAAGGATCCACCATCACCCCATCCTTAGAAACCACGTGCCCCAAGAAGGACACTGAATCCAGCCAAAACTCACACTTGGAGAATTTGGCATAAAGCTTTTTCTCCCTCAATACTTCCAACACAATTCTCAAGTGCTCCTCATGTTCCTTCTTGCTCTTTGAGTATATCAGTATATCATCAATAAATACAATAACAAAAAGATCCAGATATGGCTTAAAAATCCCGTTCATTAGGCTCATGAAAGCAGCAGGGGCATTCGTAAGCCCAAAAGACATTACTAAGAATTCATAATGCCCATACCTGGTTCGAAAAGCAGTCCTTGGCACATCTGCTGTCCGNCCATTGCTTTAATGCAAACACTACCGCAGCCAACTCCAAATCATGGGTCGGATAGTTACGTTCATGCACCTTTAATTGCCTCGAAGCATAAGCAATTACATTCTTCTCTTGCATTAGCACTGCACCCAAACCAGAATAGGATGCATCACAATAAACAATGAAGTTCTTACCCTCTACTGGCAAGGTAAGGATAGGTGCAGTAGTCAGCAAGGTCTTGAGTTTCTGAAAGCTTTCATCACATTCATCCGACCATACAAATGGAACATTCTGCTTAGTCAAGTTCGTCAATTGGGAAGCAATAGAAGAGAATCCCTTGACAAATCGACGGTAGTAGCTGGCTAACCCAACAAAGCTTCTTACTTCTGACACATTAGTAGGTCTTACCCAATTCTTCACTGTTTCAATCTTAGCAGGATCCACCATCACCCCATCCTTAGAAACCACGTGCCCCAAGAAGGACACTGAATCCAGCCAAAACTCACACTTGGAGAATTTGGCATAAAGCTTTTTCTCCCTCAATACTTCCAACACAATTCTCAAGTGCTCCTCATGTTCCTTCTTGCTCTTTGAGTATATCAGTATATCATCAATAAATACAATAACAAAAAGATCCAGATATGGCTTAAAAATCCCGTTTATTAGGCTCATGAAAGCAGCAGGGGCATTCGTAAGCCCAAAAGACATTACTAAGAATTCATAATGCCCATACCTGGTTCGAAAAGCAGTCCTTGGCACATCTGCTGTCCGTATTTTCAATTGATGATAACCGGACCTCAAATCAATTTTAGAGAAAACACAAGCACCTTGTAACTGATCAAACAATCAGCACATGAGAGGAATAAGGATAAGTGTGCTTAATATTTACCTTATTCACGGCCTTGTAGTCTATGCACATCCGAAGACTTCCATCTTTCTTCTTCACAAATAAAACAGGAGCACCCCAAGGGGATGCACTTGGCCTAATAAAACCTTTACCTAACAGCTCCTGAAGTTGGGCCTTTAACTCCCTTAACTCAGCTGGAGCCATTCTATAAGGGGGTATGGAAATGGGTCGAGTACCCGGCTCCAAATCAATGCAAAAGTCGATATCCCTATCCGGTGGCATACCAGGAAGGTCTGCAGGAAACACATCCAGAAACTCACGGACTACCGAAACCGACTCAATTGAAGGTACTTGGGTAGTGTCATCCTTGAGATGTGCCAAGAAAGCTAAGCACCCCTTACTAATCATTCTTTTAGCACGAAGAAAGGAGATGATACAAACCGGAGTGGAAGTGTAGTCCCCCTCCCACACTAAGTTCTGTCCAAGGCTTGGCTAACGTCACAGTTTTAGCATTACAATCCAAGAATCGCAAAATTCGGAGAACGACAAGTCATACCAAATTAACACAACATAACCATTTCTAGATGACCAAGTCTAAATAGTTTTGCTCTTCTTGCTCCCCACAAAAGGTCACCAAGCAGACCTATATACTTTTCAACTATCCACAGACTCACCCACCGAGTAAGAAACACGAATAGGCATGTCAAAGACGATCACAAGTAATTTAGACCAGTAGCAATGAGGAAGATCATCTGAAGAACTGGACCAGGATCAAATAATACAAGCCATGTAATCACAAACAAAAGATTACCTGGGATAACAGCCCTCAGATGCCTCTGCCTCAGACCTCCAGGAAAGCGTAACAATGGGCCCTACTCCATCTTCCCGGTGCCCATACCAGGGGCCGTTTATTAATCTCCAGATTTGTCCATGACCTACCTCGGCCGTTTTGGTGACCACCATTACCATAAACCCCACCTCACACCAAGACTGACCCCACCTCGGCCCACCACGTTCCCCAGATAAAATAACGGACGCTACCATGCCAGTCTACCTCTAGCTATTGGGGTTCTATAACTTAACGCGGTTTTGGACAATTCCTCCTAATATATCAGTCCCTCCCCACATCCTAATAACACTCTCTGGATTAAGCAGAGGTCCTCTCCGAAATGGTACCGGTCTGAGGTGAAACGCCCACCCCCCCCCCCAACACGTCTGGTAGTGAAGACTGAATTGTCGGGACTGAGTAGCCTCCTGAACCCTGTCCTCTAGAGGAAGAACCATTAAACTCACCTCCCTTTCGAAACCTTTTTGATGTCGATGCCATGGTGAAGTCATCTGGCTTCACTCCTTCCACCTCTATCACGAAGTCTACCACATCTTGAAAGGATTTTGCCGTAGCCGCTACCTGTAAGGCTAAAATCCGCAACTCTGACCTCAACCCCTTCACAAAACGGCGAATCCGTTTTTGTGGACTGAAACAAAGTTGGGTGGCATACCTGGATAATGCACGAAACTTAGCCTCATATGCAGTAACCGACATCCTACCTTGCTCTAGGCTCAAGAACTCATCCCTTTTCCTATCCCTCAAAGTCCGGGGAATATACTTCTCCATAAACAAACTAGAGAATGATGCCCAAGTCATAGGTGGTGCCTCTGTTGGTTGACACTCAACATGTGACCGCCACCACATTTTGGCGTTCCCTTGAAACTGATAACTCACGAACTCAACACCAAACCGTTCTACTATACCCATCCTGTGTAGTAGCTCATGACAGTCAACCAGAAAATCGTAAGCATCCTCAGATTCAGCACCCTTGAAGACTGGAGGTTTCAATTTCAAGAACTTACTGAAAAGTTCATGCTGATCATTTGTCATTATAGGCCCTGTAGTCAGACGAGGAAACGTGCCTATTTCCAATGAAGTATCCATGCG